>JALGBA010003361.1:0-30892 GCA_023970755.1 Azemiops feae | reverse complement strand
GAAGGAAGGAAGGAAGGAAGGAAGGAAGGAAGGAAGGAAGGAAGGAAGGAAATCATAAGGTGGTAAGCAATCTACAGCTCAGGGCCTGTGGCTTGCTGTCCTCCTTTTTGGAGAGATCAAATTCCCAAATTACAGAGGTCACCCTGAGAAAGGAAGCTGAACTGGGACAGGAAGGAAGGGATGGGAGCCTTGATAACCTCAAAGGTCTTTGGAGGAAAGCAGAAGAGACCTGCACGTAGATCAATGCCGGGCTGGCTCTATTGATGGACCATGGATTTAACTCCCATAAGGCTCTGGGATACCCGGTTGGAGGGCCCTGCAGCATACCCCCGACCCCCCTCCTCCAAGAGGCACCCCTCTTTTGCTCACTGTTCTGTCGGAAAGCAGTGGGCGGCGGTCAGCACCCAGCGAGAGCTGATCAGCGTTCCTCCACAGGCGTTGACGTAGCCCATTTGCGATGGTAGCTGGAAGCAGACCTGCCAAGGCCACGTCCCCGGCAGAGCGTCGGTGCCCCCCACAACTCGCAGCAGGCTGTGGCTAGCTGCCAACGGACGCCGTCCACAGACACCACTAAAGAGAAGCACAAATGGAGAGTGGTCAGGAGATAAAAGCCATAGACCGTAGGGATAAGCCACCCTCTCCACCCTGGAGCATAAATCCTTCTTTCCCAGAGCTTTGATGCTATTAATCTGGAATCTTTGCTTGGCCCCACCTCTGGGTTCAGGGCCTGCCGTGTCTTGCAGACAAGACAGTCCCGTCTGGCAGAAGCCCAGTGATGCCTCCCATGGGGCAGGGGTGGCCGTGTTGCCCACAGGGCAGTCCTACAGAGCCTCCTTTTGCCACTCACTCGCAGGTGTTCTCTGTGACTGGCAAAGCGGCTCCAGGGGCCAGCGTCAGCTGCGACATGGCAAGGACCAGGAGCTGCCATCTGCAACACAGACCGGATCCAGGAGTTGCCATCCCATCTCCTGGCAGGTCCAGGTGCGTGCTTCTCCTCTTGCGCCTCCCTAGAATACATGACATCATAAAACCCAGGAATCCTGGTTCTCTCGCCTCAGCAACCCAGCTTGAGATCTTTGCCCAACCTGGGAGAAGGCAAGTGGGTGATTGGACAAAGCAAGACGAGGGGGAACCACCAGGAAGACCTGGGGAAATGAGGACAGAAAGCAGAGACATCTCGGGAAGGCAAAGGGCTAAGGGTGTCCGTGTCAGAGGCAGAAGACCAGGGCCACACAAGACAATTCAATTTAACTGATTTATTGCTAAAAGCCCATGCGCAAGCATCTTCTCAACAACCAGGTCAGCACCTGGTTAGAATAAAATAAAGGTCAATGGCAGTCAAGAGTAATCGGATTGAGTTCATTTGCGACTATGTAGTGATTCTAGGCTGATCCCTTTTTTCATTGCTCCCCCTGGTTCCGCCAGTCCTTCTCCTACATATCCCATTTTTCTTTAGGGAAGTTCTGTTTTTTAAAAAAGCAGTCAGCCCATCAAATCCAATGAATCACACTTGCATCTGCTCTCTGGAGACTGAAGCTTTGAGAAAGGGAAGCGAGACAGCATTTGAAGAGCGCAAGTGAACACTTCCTTCACCCCTAAAATCTCTAGTCCTTAAGTTTCCAAATAAATCTGGTTTGGGGAAAAAATTCGGGGCTACTCACTTCTCATAGCAGAATCTAGTTTGGTGAATTGGAATTTTATCAGCCTCCCAATGAATGTTTTCTGAGAGCATTTGGGCAGAATTGTTTTTTCCAGACAACGTGAGTAAAATATCTGTAGAATATGAGAAGGCCCGTTTTGTTAGACACACAAAGTGTGCATCCTCAAAGTATTTGGTCAGTGTACTTTAAAGTTGGGGTTGCAAAGTGCCACAACTTCTTAAAGCAACATTTCCCAACTTTGATAACTTTAAGATATATGAACTTCAACTCCCAGAATTCCCCAGTCAGCATTGCTGGCTGGAAAATTCTGGGAGTTGAAGTCCACATAAAGTTGCCAAGATTGTAAAACACTGCTTTAAATCAATGCAGTGCAATAACCCGAGAGCTATCTTAACTACTGTATACTTTCATACATTGCCTAAAAAAAGATTGTGTGATGTTATTGTTATTTGTTTTAATTGAAGGATTACAGGAAAGCAGGGTAAGAACCATAGGCTCCACCTCTTGTTTAGGGCTACTCTTTTTGCTAAAGAGGGAACTCCAGTTTTGACCAGGATTGGACTATTCTGATTCTGGCTCCAGACAGCTCTCAGGTCAAAGCTACCATCCCACAGTCTAGATCAATCTGGATGCCCACAAATTCTGGTGTTCTGGAGAAGATTCAGTGGATCCATGAACTTTCAGTCTGGGATTTGTAACTTGATCACCTGATTGGGGAATGGTGGCAAAAATCTTCAAATATGATTAATTATTGATTGGGTTTGATGGCTAAGAACAAGTTTGAGATTCACTAAAAGCCACCTTTGTGTAAGAACAAATATTCAAGTCCTTAGCACAGTGACAATGATTAGCAACCAAATGGCACAGAGTGTTTGCAAATTGCCCAGAATTGTACATTAGGGAAGTCCTTGCAGGTAACCTGGGTCATCTTGTAGAGTTTAACTTCCCCCCTTCCTATACCCCACAAGAAACACTCCTGCTCAAGAACTTTTGGTGAAGAAACTAGTCCTAAATGCACCAAACGTATATAATTAAAGTTCAAGAGAACAGTGAGGAAGTTCATGACTAAAAGAATGCTTGAATCTTTATAGTTAAGAATATTTGAGACCTAAAATTTCCAGGGGAGGTATGGTGAACTGAAGACAGTTCTGCAAAAGTGGCAAGAACCAAGGAACCTGTGAGTAAATCTGTTCTTTGGAATCTCTCCTAATAAAGGGAGGATGGGAGATCACCCACATGTGCTCCAGACAAGGAGAGAGCAATTTTCAATGCATTTGAGCAGCAGGAGATGACAGGATTAGGCTGTACTTCAAGTTTATAAGTTTATAGATGGCTTGGCAGAAGTACCAACTGTAGCATGTGTGGCAACATAGATATTAACTTTATTCTATCTAGCTGGACATCTGCAAGTAAGAAACAATGCATCTCACACAGGCTTGATCCACTCAGACAGTTAGAGAGAGGCTTTCATCTAAGATGTGAAGATCAAACACAGCTAGGAAATTGTCACTCCTGACCATGATCATCAGCTACGAGCCCTGGTGGAGCAGTGGTTAGAATGCAGGATTGCAGGCTAACTCACTGCCCACTGCCAGGTGTTCGATCCTGACTGGCTCAAGGTTGACTCAGCCTTACATCTTTCTGAGGTGGGTAAAATGAGGACCCAGATTGTTGGGGGGCAAGAGGCTGACTCTGTAAACTGCTCAGAGAGGGCTGTAAAGCCCTGTGAAGCGGTATATAAGTCTAAGCGCTGTTGCTGTTGCTATCATCTTATGCCAAAAGCCAGATGGTTTCTCGTTTCACCAACTCTGAGGCTCTAGCTGCTGCTGCTGCTGCTGCTGCTGCTGCTTGACTTCACCTTTTTCTAGGCTGAAACTTTTTGCAAGACTCCGTTTCTTGGAGCGTCCTGTTTCCATTTTAGCTGGATGTTGGGCCCAGAAAGATAGGATGCCAACATGTTAAAGGATATAATAAATGAAGAGCATTGTGCAGTGGAATAAGCCGTGCAAGTCATTAGAAGAAGCACCACTTTATTGCTAATATAGAATTACAAACGTTGCTGAACAGAAGAGCAGCCCCAGGAAGGGTGCAGCCTCCAGTCTTCTCTCTGAAATAGTTGGTAGGCATGAACTCCTGAATGATCCAGGTGTCTCCTTGTCC
The DNA here is from genome assembly GCA_023970755.1 of Azemiops feae. Classification (NCBI taxonomy): domain Eukaryota; kingdom Metazoa; phylum Chordata; class Lepidosauria; order Squamata; family Viperidae; genus Azemiops; species Azemiops feae. Next base: position 27,071 of record JALGBA010003361.1, on the reverse strand, counting down.
AGATAGGCACCCCCCCCCCTCCTCCACAATATCAAGGCCTTGGGACCAAGCATCACAGCTGACCCCTGCAACAGTGGGTGATTTACTACTGCACACCTCCAGCATCTGTTGTGTCTCATCCCTGACTCTATTTACATCCATCTGTTAAAAGGTGACTATCTGCTCTTGGGCCACCCAGCTTGGGACCTGGAGAAGGAGGAAGGGGGGGGGACAGACCCCAAAACTGTATGCCCTTGAAGTTTGCTTGACGGATGGGCAGGGAAAGGCAGAAGGTCACTGCCTGTTTATGGGGGTGGGACACTGTGACTACTTAGGGGATCTGCTCCATCTTGAGTACCAGAGGTAACTCTTGGGTGTAGTTGGACGAGACCATTTCTGGACATGCCACGCTGAAGGGGCAGTGGTCCGAAGGGGAGGCCTGACCATGTTCCAGTTTGGGTAGTATCCACCATAATAAGGAGGTTGAGGTCTTGTCCTGGTCACACTGCCCCACGTCTGGGGCTGCTGGGCACCATATCCTGGCCAAAGCACCGCAGTGGGTCTGGTTCTGGGGGGAGGGCGGTAAACCGGAGCCCATCCTTGGTTCCAGCTCTGCACATTCTGTGAACCCCATGGGGGAGGGGCCTGAACAGGAGGTGGGGGTGGTGGGGGTGGTGTTGGCGCGGGTGGCTGAGGCCAAGGGACTGTGAACGGTGTGGTGGGTTGTGCACCAGGCCTTGTCTGAGCTGCAGCCCAGTTCTCAAACTGCTGGATTTCATTTGCAGAAGGCAGCCTCGGAGGCTTCGGCGTGGGTTGAATCCAGCTCTCAAGCTGCTGGTTTGCATTTGAGGTGGGGGTTTGTTGCCACAGCTGATCAAGCGGCTTTACCGTGGGGATGACCGGGGGTCTTATTTTGGGTGGGCGAGGGGTCTTGAAAAAGTTCTCCTTGGTCACGTCCTTGATCCAGTTCAGGAAATGTTGCGTGGAGGAATAGATGCCCGGCCTCATGACCCTGGCACAGCCAGATCCCCAGCTGGTGACACCTACAAGCCAGAAGCGCTCGGATCTTTGCTCCCGACACACAAGAGGACCACCACTGTCACCCTGCAGGAACAAGAAGGGGAAGAACATCACGTACAAAGACTGTCGAGAAATCAGGAAGCCAGGCTGTTCAAACGTGTACAAGTTTAATAATCCATGCTAGTTCTCTACAAGAATCTGATCCACTAACGGTCAAGGCAAATTGGCAGTAGATAAAAGTCAGTGGAATTCAAGGAGGACTGGTCTTAGATTTCTTGTGGGTGCAAAGGCAGAGGGCAGCATTCCAGTATCTGAGGAACTGCCACAAAGAAGAGGGGGGGGGGTCCACCTGTTTTCCAAAGCACCTGAAGGTAGAACAAGAAGCAACGGATGGAAAATAACCAAGGAGAGAATGAAACTAGAACTAAGGAGAAATTTCTTGACAGTGAGAACAATAAATCAGTGGAACAGTTGACTCCAGAAGTTGTGGGTGCTCCATCACTGGAGGATGTTAAAAAGAGATTGTCTCTAACGGTATAGGGTCTCCTGCTTTGAGCAAGGGGCTGGACTAGAAGACATCCAAGGTCCCTTCTAATTCTGTTACTCTGTTAATAATCAATCAATCAATCAGTAGAGGTTTTTAAGAAGAGACTGGACAAGCATTTGTCTGAAATGGTATCAGATCTGCCATAAAACCACTTCAGCCCTACTTCGCTTGGATAGCAGCCTGCCATAAAGGGTGGGGAGTGGGGATAGAGGGATGTAGGGAGGGGGGCTGACAGGAACCAGAGGTTGAATGATCCAAGGACCCAGACAGGGGAACGGACTGTGAACGCCCATTAAAGAGGTGTCAAACCTCAGGTCTGTTATCAAACCAACTAATTTGAACCACACTGGGCACAAAGAGGATGACCAGAGGGGAGGGCCTGGGAGAAGAGAAAATACTGGAATTATGCTGTCATGGTTCTGACAGATGAAACTCTTCAAAGAACTTTGAGGCATTGTTTACCTTAAGGAAGAGCTGCTAACATTGGATGTTCTTGCTTTGACATATGCAAGAATTCTCAGATCTGGCTTTGCTTATGCTGTAACCACTTGGCTTTAGTAAAAGTAGACCTTTCACTACATATGGAGTCGAGGGTCTTTCTTTCCTAAATTCCCACGCTGGGACAGGCCTGACAAATGGTACAGGGTCTCCTGCCTGAGCAGGGGGTCGGACTAGAAGTCCTCCCAGGTCCCTTCCAGCTCTGTTCTTCTGTTACCTGGCAAGTGTCAATGCCTCCTTGCTCGTGTCCAGCACAGAGGTTATTGTAGTGGATTTTCTTGTCGTACCAGGCAGTGCTGTTGCACGTGGTTATGGGGATGAGGTTTACTCTGGCCTCTTGCAGGATGTCCGAAGTCACATCTGGCTCTGTAAGCAAAAATGATTGATTGATTTGCTAAATTTATCTATTAAATTTATTTGCCGCCTACCTCGCTGTGAGGCTACTCTAGGTGGCTTGCAATAACAAAGAGGAAGAAAAATGACAGGCGGGTAAACAGAGGCAAAATAATAGGACAATAAAGGAATCGATGACAAAGGAGCACAATGAGAGTAAATACATCAATATGATAACCAAAAAGACGCCCGCGGAGATTCTCCATCGTCCGGGGCCTGGTTGTCCCAAAGGTACTTTTTCAAAAAGCAACTTGACTTGCGTGGTTTTTTTTTCTTTGAAAATGTTTCGCTTCTCATCCAGGAAGCTTCTTCAATTCTCCTTAGTTCCGAAGAACTGACAAAGCTCCTTGGATGAGAAGCGAAACGTTTTCAAGGGGAAAAAAACCAAGAAAGTCCAGTTGCCTTTTGAAAAAGCCACCTTTCGGAGAACCAAAACGACGAGAACGAAAAAGACCGACGGGTGCAGAGCAGAGAGCAAGGGGGGTGAGGGGGACTCTGCCATCAATGGAGCAGGTCCATCTGTGTCCGTCTCACTCAAGTTTTCTCTGGCCTCGGTGTAAGATGGTGGACAAAATAGCCAGACAAAATCTTTCTGCACCAGCAATGTTCTTCCTTCACATATTCTAGGATTTGGGTGGCTAAATCATTATGTTCTTGCAAGCAAGAATTTGTAATTGTACTTTGAGTCTTTCCTTCCTACCTAGGCTATTGCCCTTTAGGTTTATACGGTGGGACCCCCTGCCCTCGGGAAAGCCAACATCGCTCCCCTGCTCCCATTGGGAGGGTGGTCTTGAATGGAACAGCCCCCCCACACACACACACTACTCACAAGGGGTTGATGGATTCACAACTTGCTGCTGTCAAGTTGAATTCTCATCTTTTAAACAAAGTCCCTATTTAGCAAGGCGTGGGAAATTTTATATCAAACTATATTTTATTCCTTATACAGGTAGCCCTTTCGTTTAATGACCGTTCAAACAGCACTGAAAAAAGTGATTTTCACACTTATGACCACTGCAGCATTGCCAGGGTCATGTGATCAACTAATCCAGCCGCTTGGCAACTGACTCATACATATGACGGTCTCAGTGTCCCGGGGTCAGGCGATCCCCTTTTGCAACCTTCCGACAAGCAAAGTCAAGGGGGAAGCCAGATCCACTTAACAAACGTGTTACAAATTGAACAACTGCAGTGATTCACTTAACAACTGTGGCAAGGAAGGTCGTAAAATGGGGCAAAACTCGCTTAACAAATGTCTCACTTAATAGAAATTTTGGACTCGATTGTGGTCATACGTCAAGGACTAACTGTAGTTAATTAAAACTATCTCTCGGCGTAACTGCATGTTCGCCAGAATAAACACCACAGATTTCACATACCTACACATTCCCTCAAGTGTCACCCTAGAATCAGCGTGTACACACATCCACACCCCTCAGGACCTGCACCAAGGACCAGCTCCCCTATAAAGCAGCCCTTTTGTACCTCATTTTCTCTGTAGCTACCCCCCCACGCAAACCTCTTTGCTTTTGCGAATAAATAAATCTCCTTCGCTCACAGCCTGCCTGCAATTCATTTTGATTTGCTCCTGGGCAACCCTGGCTTGAACTGGAACCCCAAATTATTCTTCTGATAAAAGAGCCCCAGTCCCGCTTGAGGGAAGATCCCAGAAGAACGAGTGCCTGCGGGCTAAGATCTTAAAGGGCCATTGTGTTGAACAGCTTTCCAACGTCTCCGCCCAGGGCTGGCAGGACCAAAAGGTCCCCCTTGACAAGAAGGCAGCTTCTCAAGTTGTGTTGTGACTGGAGACTCCTTTTTTTATGGACATGCTGGAGCACTCACTTGAGACGTTGGTCACTCCCCAGCCGCTGACATAGCAGTGGGTCAGCGATGAAACCTCCACCTCCATGTCCGGCAGGCAGGCAGGTTGGATGTAATCACTGCAGTTGATTGGGTGGCTCAGCTCCATCAAGGCCACGTCGTTGAAGTGGGTGCTGCGTCTGTATTGCTGGTGCTCCACCAGGTTCTTGATGGTGCGTTCTTGGACATCCGGTCCAGGCCGAGAAAGCTGAGCGGCACCAAAGACCAGCTTCCATTGTTCTAGGTATCTGGAGCAGAGAAGGAAAAGGGAGGCTGTAACCACTGCATATGGGAAGCTGGGGAAAAAGGCGTGGTTAAACTAAAACTAAGCAAGACTCACAAGGAGATGGAGATGGTTCATGGACTTTGTTACAGGGAGCTAGGAATCAAAAAAAGTGGCTGAATCTGTGTGTGTTTTCGGCTTCTGCGAAGGTGTTCAGAGAGGAGGAGGAGGAGGAGGAGGAGGAGAGGAGGAGGAGGAGGAGAGAGGAGGAGGAGGAGGAGGAGGAGGAGGAGGAGGACAACTAAGAAGGATGGAAACTAACCAAGAAGAGAAGCAACCTGGAACTAAGGAGAAACTTCCTGACAGTGGGAACAATTAGCCAGTGGAACAACCTGCCTCCAGAAGCGGTGAAAGCTCCAACACTGGAAGTTTTTAAGAAGAGACTGGACAGCCATTTGTCTGAAATGGTCTTGGGTCTCTTGCTTGAGCGGGGGGTTGGGCTAGAAGACCTCTAAGAAGTCACCCGGTTGGCTTTCATCCTAAGGCAGGACTAGAACTCACCGTCTTCCACTTTCTAGTCTGGTGCTTTAACCACTAGACCAAACTGGCTCTTATTTCTCAGGTTGGAAAAGACTGCTATAGTTTTCTTTTGAGAGGTGGGCATGCTGAAGTTGACTGCAAACTTATGTCTGAAAACAATTAAGAAAGGATGGAAAATTCGCTGCTCAAGCCTGTTCAGATGTCATGTGTGTAATCTACACACTTAAAGGAGAGTGTAGAAATGCAGGAATTACACAAATGAATATGTGCAGAGAAGAACAACAAAGATGATTAGGGGGCTGGAGGCTAAACTGTGTAATGAATAGTTGCAGGAGCTCAGTCTTGAGTCCTTGATATGCAGAGAGAGGTCCAGGATGGGTCTTCCCTAAACCTTCATAGGATTTTTCTGACGGTTATTCAGATAGTTGCTTTAGTCTGGCAAGATTCCTGTCTGTAGGCAAACAGCAATAAAGAAACTACTCCGAGCCATTCAGTGAGTTGTCCTTGATTTCTTGTGCCTGACCATCTCCATCTGCAAACCTAACCAGACACCCCAACTCAACTGGTCAGCCCAGGAGGACCTTCCTTCCCCTCACCTTTTATTGAGGAAGCAGTGGGCTGCTGTGATGACCCAGCGAGAGCTGATGAGGGACCCCCCACAGGTGTGCCTGTAGCCAGTCATGGTAGGTATCTGGATGCTGACAATCCAAGGCCATGTTCCTGGGAGTGTATCGATGCCACCCACGATCCGCAGGTTGCTACTGTGACTGGAGGCCAAAGGACGGCGGCCACAGATATCACTAGGAAAGAGAGAATGTTGGTTCTAGGTGAGATATTTACATTTTGATTCCAGATTTTCCCGCTGTAGGAGAAGAGCAGGTGGAGCTGGGGAGCGGAGTTAAGCAAGTCATCAGTCTAGAGTCATTACATTCCCACAAACAGTTTAAGTCCAACCACTCTTGAATTTTGTTGGCCCTTATCTGGTGCCAACTTAGTACTGAATTTTAGTTGTGTATAGGCTTAAGCAATCAACCTCCTGAACTTCAACTTAATGTATGGTCCTGATTCTTTGCACCTGACACCCACATAACAGCAGCAGTGACATGACCCAGAATCGGATTGGTAAGATAGACAGTTATCTATCAATAAATAAATCCTCAAGCTGGTCATCAGCTGATCATCATCCCAGTTTGCTATGGATGCTGGAGATGGCATGGTTGCTGTCTTGAAGCCTACAGAAGGAGTTGACATGACTCTTTCTTCCACATAAATCCAATAAACACAATGTCAGCCGCCCCAACTTGATCAGTTAGAAAAGAAAGACTCTTGGATCCATTGTTAACGAAAGTACACATTACTAAAGCCAAGTGGTTACAAAGTGGCAAAGCCGGATCCGAAGTTTCGCGTCCAAAGCATCTGGTTAACTTTTTCCTTCTACCCACCTTTCCCCTGGTTGTTTTACACTGTCCAATTACATTCAGACAAATTGTTTTGGTAACAGTCCCTTGCCTGGCAGACTGGACGGTGTCACATTCCATTCCATGACCTTGGAACAGCTAGCAGTTCCCACGGGATGGCACAAAGAATATTTTCGATTCCCCTCATCCCAGCTTCCCTTCTACCTCCCTGCAACTCCCTCCCTCTGTTGCCTGTGGCAGGCTGGTATCTGGCTGGTGTAGCAGGATGGCAGTCCTGGCACACCTAAAGACCAAGGACAGAGTTCTCCATCGCAAAGGTTCAAGAGAAGCTGTACGGCATTCATCTACCTGAAAGCAATGGCTGATGGGGAAACTACTCAGAGACAGCCATTGCTCCTCCCTCTACCTATGGCCAAGCTAGTCCCGCTTGGACTCCAAGGAATGTGGAGATACAGGAAGGGAACTGAAGCCTGGGAAGACTGCTACAACCCGCCTTGCATGCGCAGTGGGGATGTCTGATGTAAGGGAGGTCTGAAGTTCCCAGGGTTTTCCTCTGTGGGCCCAAGTGCTGCCAGGTGATGGATCTGGAGACGTTCAGCAGGCCTGACCAGAAAAGCCAACTCTGTTGAGGAACAGGCATCGTAGAGCATTAAAACCGCTTCCTCTGAGCACCCCCGGGATTTGACACGACTCACCCGCATCCATTATCGTATGCATGTGTAGACCATATCAGAAAAAGGACCAAAATATGAAGTGGTAGCCACTTCATTCTACATGTCTCAAGAAGTGCTCAGTTCCATCTTGGGCTTACGACATTCCTCATGACGTCACAAACCACAGACCGCTTGCCTTCCTCCAATCAGCACTCAGCCAATATGACATCACACCAGTTCCCTGCTACCTTTCCAGAGGACACCCCCCAGTGAGAGTTCTCCAAGGGGCTGGCCTGGAGCCTGGTTGCTTAGCAACCAAGGTTGACAGGCAGTAGGCAAACTCATTTGATTTTCCTGCTACAGAGTTGGTGGGCAGAGTGATATTCCCAGTAAGATTCCAAACTCACCTCATGAATCAACAAGAGAATATTCAGTGGGTTGGGCCCTGCTGCTCCTGGTACCACCCCTTGTAAGAAGTACCAATGGGTGGACAATGATCCTCTTAGGTCCAGTGCCCTTCAATATCTTCATTAATGACTTAGATGAGGGAATTGAAGGGGAACTCATCAAATTTGCAGATGACACTAAGCTGGCAGGAGTAGCCAACACCCCAGAAGACAAATTCAGGATTCAAAAAGATCTTCACAGACTTGAACAGTGGGCCCTGTCCAACAAAATGAAATTTAATGTGGAGAAAAGCAAGGTTTGACACCTGGCAGGAAAAACCAAAGATACAAATACAGATTAGGCAAAACCTGGTTCAAAAAAAGTAACTGTGAGATGGACCTTGGAGTCCTAGTGGATGATCCTTTAAACATGAGCCAGCCATGTGCAGCAGCAGCCAAAAAACCCGATACAATCATTGGTTGCATAAATAGAGGCATAGAATCAAGATCATGCAAAGTATTAGTACCGCTCTATAAAACCCTAGTGAGGCCACACCTGGAATACTGCAGCCAATTTTGGTCACCATATCACAAAAAAGATGTTGAGAGTTTGGAAAAAAATTCAGAGAAGAGCAACTAGGATGATCCAAGGCCTGGAGACCAAAACATACGAAGAACGGCTGCAGGACTTGGATCTGGCTAGTCTAAAGAAAAGAAGAAACAGGGGAGACAGGATAGCAGCGTTCCAGTATCTGAGGGGCTGTGAGGTGGGTTGGGCTGGGATAGAGGGACCGGCCAAGTCAGCCAGTGGCTTCTGTGCCTGAAGTCTTGAATGTAGATTTCCCGCTGGTCCAATCACCTTGACCCCTAGTGAAACTGGCTGTTATAGCTTCAGGAGGGGGATGTATATATATGATTCTCAACATAACTTAGAGTCCAGAGAGTTTTCCATTTTGTACAGGCCAATTGTCAGCTAGCTCAAATGGCCCTGCTTTCCCCCAGGCCAACAGCAATTCACTTTGGGGAAAGAGACCGTGCTAGTTTCTTATTGGTTTTCTTATTTTGCTTTTTCACTGGTATTGTGGTGGGCTGGGCTTTTATAATTGGAGTTTCTCAGGTTTCTTGAATTGTTTTCCCCTTTAAGATTTTCATCCATGGAATTTTTCTTAGGCTCTCTCTGAGTTTGTTAAAATCAAGTTTAAGACATTGGTTGAATTATTTTCTATTGCTTGTGTTTGCATTATATTGAATTCCAGTATGACGTGGTCACTCTCCCCCAAGTTTCCTGCAACATTAACCCCCCTCTATCATTTCATCTCTGTTAGTAAGAATTAGATCCAGTATAGCTTTTCCTCTAGTTTCCTCCTCTACCTTTTGGATTTCAAAACTGTCAGCTAGTCTTCTAAGGAACCTGCTCCTTCTCCCACTCGCTGCAGAGTTTGTCTCCCAGTTGATATCAGGGTAGTTAAAGTCCCCCATTACTACTGTGGTATGTTTCCTACATACATTTGTTATCTGGTTAGCAAAATGTTCATCTATTTCTTCTGCTTGATTGGGTGGCCGTATACCCCTATGGCAACGCCTTCCTTTGACATTGTCATAGTATATATTTTGACACAAGCACCAAACTTCTTGTCGGTGATCTTTGTCCAACTGTTTAGGACCAGAAAGAGGTAAAGCAGCTGCAACCAGCACAAGCAAAATCAATGCGAGTCTTGTCCATTTTTACAAAAATTTATTCGAGGTATATGTATTTTAATCACCTGTTACATTTATCACTGGATCACCTGAGAAGCTCCATTGCACAGAATACTTTATCTACACAAGGGGGGACTCCTTAAGCAAACAAAGCGGGTCGCTGACCAGCAACAGTTGAGTCTGAGATCAGGTTTGAGACTGTGGGCGCTTGAAAGGCCAATTCTTGGGCCAGTTCGAGCCCCCACTGTAGCCATAGTAGGAGCCCAGCGTGATAGTCTTGGAGGGTCGTTTGCGCTTGGGACGTGGGACTTGCGGCTGAGGAGCTTGGGTCGTGGTGAGGGTGGTGGTGGTGGTACTGGTTTCAGTGGTGGCTTCGGTGGTGGCTTCGGTGGTGGCTTCAGTGGTGATTTCAGTGGTGGCTTCAGTGGTGGCTTCGGTGGTGGCTTCGGTGGTGGTTTCCGTGGTGGTTTCCGTGGTGGTTTCCGTGGTAGTGGTGGTTGAAGTGGTCATCAAAGTGGTATTTTCAGTCTGGAAGTAAGGCCATGGATTTCTCAGTGTTTTGATGGATTGTGGTTGAAGGGATGGTGGCTCTGGGTTTTGTGTTGGTGTCGTTTCTGTTTTGGAAGTTGGCTGGGTTTGCAAAGATATTTCTTGCCTCCTCGGCGTTTCTTGGGGTGGAGGTGGGCTTGTTTCTTCCGTGGACGTTGTTGCTTTAGGTGCCGATGGACTAGACGTGGTCGGTGATGTTGTCCCTGGGAGCACCTGTGGCACAGGGGCGACCTTCTCATGGGCGGTCTTTTCTTTTGTGTAGCCTAGGATCCAGTCGTAGAAGTTCTGGGTAGAAGTGTAGACCCCGGGCTTCTGGGCCCTGGCACAGCCCAGTCCCCAGGCGGTCACTCCCACGACCCAGTAGCGCTCGGTTCGGTTTTCCCTACACATCAGAGGCCCCCCGCTGTCACCCTAGAGTAGGAAGAAGGAAGAAGAAGCCATGAAGGGTCCCACCAGGAAGAGCAGTGAGGAACAAAGGTATGAACTTGCTGGTGTGTTGGCTGATGGACAGGAGATGCAACAGAGCATAGAACATAGAATAATAGAGCTGGAAGGGGCCTTGGAGGTCTTCTAGCCCAACCCCTTGCTCAAGCAGGAGACCCTATAGCATTTCAGATAAATGGCCATCCAGTCTCTTCCTGAAAGCCTCCATTGATGGAGCACCCACAACCTCTGAAGGCAAGCGGTTCCATTGGTTGATTGGCCTTGTGTACGTGGCCAATCAACCAATATGGCTTTGTGTAGACCAGGGGTCTTCAAACTTGCCTGGCTGAGGAATTCTGGGAGTTGAAGTCCACAAGTCATAAAAGGGCCAAGTTTGAAGACCCCTTGTGTAGACTATAAATCAGGATTGTGTAGACTATAAATCAGGACTATAAACCCCTTGTGTAGACTATAAATCTCCTGACAACCATATTGTATACTGATGGAAGAGAATATTTGTAGTCCAGGGTTGAACTGTGAGGTTATTTTTATTTATTTATTTATTTATTTTAAAAAAACCTACATTTATTTGCATTATTTGTAAGGGACCCCAACTTTTGGGGGGCATTAAGATAACAACAAAAAAAAAGAGTTGGAAGGGACCTTGGAGGTCTTCTAGTCCAATCTCCTGCTCAGACACAAAATCCTATACCATTTCAGACAAATGGTTGTCCAATCTCTTCTTAAAAGCCTCCAGTGTTGGAGCACCCACAACTTTGTTCCACTCATTAAATGTTCTAACTGTCAGGAAATTCCCTTTTACTTCTAGGTTGGCTCGCTCCTTGATTTCCATCCATTGCTTCTTGTCTTGCCTTCAGGTGCTTTGGAGAATAGGACGACCCCAAACAGTTATAACACTGGATGGCAAGACAAAACAAATAACTCATAAAACATGTGGATTTTTTTTATAACATTTTCCTAAGCATTAAAACAAAATTACCTACGTCTGAGATGAATGCTCAGAATCAATCAATCAGAACAATAGCCCAGCATGGATGTGGGTGTAACCTGCTCACACACCTGGCAAGTGTCAATGCCTCCTCCTTCAAATCCGGCACACAGGTTACTGATGGAGATGCTTCCGTAATACCAGTTGCTGCTGTTGCATTTCTCTGTGGGTACCAGGTCCACCTTGGCCTCCTTCAAGATATCTGATGGAGCCTTGTCTGCAAATGAAAAGATAGTTGCTGAATTTTTCCACGCACATTTCTTTGTCAACAGAAAAGAATACAGTATTTGTAGCTCAGGGCTGAACTGTGGGGTCCCTGGTGAGGTGGGTGGTTTTCTTGCAGATGTTTCATGACCCAACTAGGAAACATCATCAGTGCTAGAAGAGAGGGGGGGTTGCAGAGAAGAGGAGGAGGAGGAGGAGGAGGAGGAGGAGAATGACTGTGGGGTCCTCTCTGAGCTGGGTGGCAACTTCTGGAGGCAAGTGGTTCCACTGGTTAATTGTCCTCACTGTCAGGAAATTTCTACTTAGTTCTGGGTTGCTTCTCTTCTTGATGAGTTTCCATCCGTTGTTTCTTGTCCTGTCCTCTGTTGCTTTGGTAAATAAGTTGCCCCCCCCCCTTCCTTGTGTTCACACCCTCAGAAGAGGCCTTAGGTTCATGACTTCCATGGAGTAGGGGAGTTAGAAAGGGCAAGGTGGTGTTTGCAACTACACAACTGAAGCCCTGCCCCTTGACGTCACATAAGCTATGCTGTAAGAAAGGGATATGGCTTTGATCCGGTGCTTGGGACTTGGTTTATCTTCTCCGTGGAGATGTCCTTCCAAGTCCCTCATTGGACCTCATACTGCAAATTTTGATCTTTGTGGAGCAACTGATTATTTGCAAGAGTGCCTTCTATCCTCCCCCATCCCTTTGGGTGGGGGCTTCAAGAGAGGAATTAGCCTGGACTTGCTACGTAAAACAAAGGAGCAAGTTCTGACCCTCCCTTGAATGGTTTACAGCCGTATCTGGTCTTTCCCAAGTGAAAGCTGGGAAGATTCCTGTAATATAGGCAGAGAACAATGAAGTAGCCAGTTTGAACTCTACACGTGTGGGTCCGGTTGTTTGTGCCCAATAGACACTTACCTTTCTCCCGTGTATAGCCCCACCCAGCAATGTAGCAATGGACCATGCTGGAGACGTCCACCGAGCTGTCTGGCAAGCAGGCGGGCTGGATATAGTCGCTGCACTTGATGGGGTCATCCAACTCCACCAGGGCAATGTCATTGATCTGCTGGCGAGGTTGGTAGTTCTCATGCTGCACCACCCTCTTGGGGAAGCGGACCTCTGCATCGGGACCTGGGTGAGACAGTTTGCTTGTGCCAAGCACCAGTTCCCAATTGGTCAGATGCCTGGGACAGAGAAGAGCATGAAAGCTTCGTGGATTCCTGTCCCTCCACTACTGTGTTGTCTACATCACCGTAAATCAGAGAAAACAGGAAACTGTCCCAAGAGAATCCTCAGGGTAGAGGGAGAGTGGGCATCTTTGAGCAGCCTCAAAATAATGTGCCCCCAACCTGTGGCTGGAGATCAAGGAGAAATCAAGGAGAGAACCAACCTAGAACTAAGGAGAAATTTCCCAAGAGAACAATTAATCAGTGGAACACCTTGCCACAAGAAGTTGTGGGTGCTCCAACACTGGAGGTTTTCAAGAAGAGACTGGGCAGCCATCTTTCCAGAATGGCATAAGGTCTCCTGCTTGAGCAGGGGATTGGACTAGAAGACCTTGAAGGTCCCATCCAACTGTGTTATTCTGTTGTTATGTGGCTATGAGGAAAGATGCTGTTGGGGAATTCCCAGCCAGCAAGGAGGAGGTATCAAATGGGGAGCTAGCCTTGAGTCACTGCGCAGCTGCAAGAGACTAGGACTTACTAAGTTCCACAGAGCCATATCTGTTTTGTTTCCAAGAGAAAGAGAGCAGTCTGGGGAGATTCTTGTACTACAGGTAGAAGACAATAAAGTAGACAATTTGAAACTTTCTCATGTGGATCTGGACACTTGGACCTGACAGATGCTGTGCTCAAAGACACCAAGGCCATAGAGAGGCAGTAGAACCCACAGGGGTCTGCTCCCTCCCCTTGGCCAGTCCCCAGGGTCTTTCTAAGCCCCAAACTGGAACTCAAATCAGTCTGAAATGCATCGTATTGCATAATCAGGAGTATCTACGGGGTGTGGTCAAGATGGCAGCTGTAATGAAGTGATTAAAGCTTCACATTTATTTATTTAGCCTATGGCACCTGCAGAGGTCAGGCAGTCATTGATATGCAAATACATTTAAATTAGAGAGAGAGAGAGAGATGATAGAGATAAATAGATAGAGAAACGCAGACAGACAGACATATAGATAAAATGGAGGTAGATTAGATAGATGATAGATAGATAGATAGATAGATAGATAGATAGATAGATAGATAGATGATAGATAGATAGATAGATAGATAGATAGATAGATAGATAGATAGATAGATAGATAGATAGATAGATAGATAGATAGATAGATAGACAGATAGACAGATAGACAGATAGACAGATAGAAATAGAGATGATAGAAAAATTTAGAGGTGATAGATGATAGAGATAAATAGATAGACAAACGCAGACAGACAGACAGACATATAGATAAAATGAAGGAAGATTAGATAGATAGATAGATAGATAGATAGATAGATAGATAGATAGATAGATAGATAGATAGATAGATAGATAGATAGATAGATAGATAGATAGATAGATAGATAGATAGATAGATAGATATAAAGGGCAATACAATATAGAAGGTAAAATATTAAATGAAGATAAAACTATAATAAAAGCACCTTAATATGGCACCATAGAGTCGCAACGGGATAGACAGGGCACGAAGCGCAGACTGTCCCTGGGAACCTCCTGTCTTAACTCTGTCTTAAAAATCCCCCCACACAGAAACCAAACTGGACAGTCGCCTCCCTTACGGTCAAAAACTACAGAGGCGGCAATTAGATTCCTTGTCTTTTGTGCCCACCTGACGTTCCTACAAAACAGGTAGCTCTTCCCACACGCCACCTGAGCTGCGCACCTGCCCCCCTCACCTGCCTTCACTCACCTGGTGTCCTTGAAGCAGTGGGCTGCCGTGAGGATCCACCTGGCGCCAATGAGCGACCCTCCGCAGGTGTGTTGGTAGCCGGACTTGAACGGGGTCCGGATGCTGACCATCCAGGGCCAGGTCCCTGGCAGAGTGTCGATGCCTCCCACAATGGGGAGGGAGTGGCTGGGTGCCAAGGGGCGCCGGCCGCAGAGCCCTCTAGAAACAGCAAGAGCAAGGAAACCTTGGAGCCTCCTGGCAGCCTTTACAGGTAATCCTCAACTTATGAACGGGTGCTTAGTGACCGCTTGGACCTCTCCAGAGCTACTTACCACCCAGTTTCGTAAGTTCCAATGGCCTTTCCCCTCCCGTGAACAGATGTCCCAAAGGCGCCTTTAGGACAACCCTGGTTTGAAAGAGGGGTCACGAAGGCCATCTGAGTGAAGACTGAACAGCCCTCTCTCCACAGAGAGGGAGGGACACGACACCACCCGTCTCCTGTCTACAGCACGGCCCTTTCAGCAGCTCCAAGAAGGCTCAACACCCGTTTGCACTACTCAGGTGACCCTGAGGGCACAGAAAAAGCTCCGAGTGGCCTCAATGACTCTCGGAGGGAATACTAATGACCAGATGACTGCAAGGGATCTAAATCTTTCCATCCTCCACCATTCAGAACTGAAGAAGCTTCTTGGATGAGAAGCGAAAGGTCTTCAGGGAAAACCAAAGTCCAGTTGCCTTTTGAAAAAGCACCTCAGGTGAACAGGTGACTGCATTTGGGGTATTTGGCAACCATCTGCATTTATAGTTATTTGTGCCCTCCCAGGGTCATATGACCACGATTGTGGGCATTATTTTGCCAGAAATTTGTCTCCGGCGCAGAAGCTCCAAATGTACATGCAAAGCGACAGAATAATGATCATCATCGTCGTCGTCGTCGCAATACCAATAAGAGGGGGCAGTAAGAAAGGTAATAGGAAGGATAATTAATAGTTCCGCAGCCCTGCTACGTGGGCAAATGCATTAGGCAGCACTGTGAAAATTAGTTCAGCAGAGTGAAAAAGACTCAGTGGCTTCTTGGATGATTTCATGGTTTCAAGAACCCTCATTGTTGGCAACAACTGCGTAGTTTGGGGAGCGAAGGGGGTGACAAAAGTTGAGATGAAGAAGTGATGATTGCCCTACAGATGGCGCACTGTAGGTGGCAGAAGAGTGCAATGTACCAGTTGGTTGGTGGATTTAACTTACTCCTAAGCTCCCTGTCTGTGTGTGTTGGTGTCTGTGTGTCTGTGTGTTCTGTGCGTTTTCTTGCAGCAAGACACGTTGCTACAAATCAAGGAGCTAGCAGCTCTTTCTCAGTGTCGTTGGGATAACAGAGTTGGAAGGGACCTTGGAGGTCTTCTAGTCCAACACCCCCCTCCCCCCCCGTTCAAGCAGGAGACCCTAGGGCCTAGACCAATCTGGACCAATGGCTGTCCAGTCTCTTCTTAAAGCCTCCCGTGATGGAACCGGCTTGCTTCAGAGTCGTGGATGCAGAGGAGGAGATGGTCTGGATCGTGGTGGTGAGTTTCCAGAGAGGTGGACGAAGAGAGGAGAAAAGGAAATAGAGATGGAGGAACACCTGCCCCCCCCATTTTGCTCTGCAGCTTCTAATCTGCAGGGGGGGGCATTCATTTCTCCCACCCACCAGAGGCCATGTTGGAGGTCTCCTTGACTCATCCCAGCCTTGGGCTGATGCTCTTGATCAGGGGTAGGCAACCTTGGCTCTTTTATGACTGGTGGACTTCAACTCCCAGAATTCCTGAGCCAGCCACGCTGAGGGGAAAGGGAGAGGTTTCCAAGCTGAGCCATGCTGGCTCAGGAATTCTGGGAGTTGAAGTCCACGAGTCATGAGGGGGCCATATTCCCCCATGCTGGAGGAATTCTGGGAGTTGAGTCCACGAGTCATGAAGGGGCCATAATTCCCCCATGCTGGCTCAGGAATTCTGGGAGTTGAAGTCCACGAGTCATGAGGGGGCCATAGTTCCCCCATGCTGGCTGAGGAATTCTGGGAGTTGAAGTCCGCGAGTCATGAGGGGGCCATAATTCCCCCATGCTGGCTGAGGAATTCTGGGAGTTGAGGTCCACGAGTCATGAGGGGGCCATAATTCCCCCATGCTGGGCTGAGGGATTCTGGGAGTTGAAGTCCACGAGTCATGAAGGGGCCATAATTCCCCCATGCTGGCTCAGGAATTCTGGGAGTTGAAGTCCACGAGTCATGAGGGGGCCATAGTTCCCCCATGCTGGCTGAGGAATTCTGGGAGTTGAAGTCCGCGAGTCATGAGGGGGCCATAATTCCCCCATGCTGGCTGAGGAATTCTGGGAGTTGAGGTCCACGAGTCATGAGGGGGCCATAATTCCCCCATGCTGGGCTGAGGGATTCTGGGAGTTGAAGTCCACGAGTCATGAAGGGGCCATAATTCCCCCATGCTGGCTCAGGAATTCTGGGAGTTGAAGTCCACCAGTCATAAAAGAGCCAAGGTGGCCTACCCCTGCTCTTGGTCTTATTCCACAGCCCATGCTGGGGGGCTTGGCCTGCCCCTCATAGCCCCGCCCCCCCACCACAAATTTTGTGCTCTGATTGGGCGTTTTCTTGACTGACTGATGGTCGCTGAGGAACCTGGCATGGGTGTCCGAGCTGGCAGAGCTTCTGCCTTGTGGCCTGTGGAACTGCCGGCCACCCCTCTTCCTCTGCACAGAGAGGGGGCCGGACAGGGACAGCCACGAACCCCACCCTGCCCGCCTTGCTCCCACCTACTTGCAGTTGTCGTCCTGGGCATGCATCGTCCAGGTTGTGATGAGGGCCAGGAGGCAGAGGAGCAGCCTCCTCATCCTCCAGGTCTCTCGCGCTTGACATCACAGAATGTGTGCTGTGTGACATCAGGCAGAGAAATTGCGGCGGTTAACATTCTCTGTGGAATGTGGGAGCCCAGCCGGCTGAATGGAGGCCTTCCAGGCCGGGCAGGCCAGAGCTACAGCCAAGCGCCGGGGAGACCTTCGGCCGGGCTTCAGCACACGCCGAGGCAAGGCGGAAGAGAAAGGCCTGGGGAGCGGCCGTTTGTTTGCGCTTGCTGCTCTCTGAGCTTGGCTGCTTTTTTGCAGGTTTCGTGACCCAACTAGGCAACCTAGAAGGGAGGGGGAGGTTGGAAGAGGAGGAGGAGAAGGAGGAGGAGGAGGAGGAGGAGGAGGAGGAAGAAGAGGACTATAGCATCCTTGGTGCTCTCTGATCTTGATTATTTTCTTGCAAACATTTCATAGCCAAACTAGGCAATGCCATCAGGGCTAGAGGGCTTATGCTAGAAGGCTTCTAAGCACCGATGATGTTCCCTAACTGGCTCATGAAAGGTCTGCAAGGAAAGAACCAGCTCAGGGAGCAGCAAGGACCCCACAGTTCAACCCTGAACTACAAATATTCTTTTGTATCGGATGTTTGTATCGATAAAAATCAATGTCCTGCCCTTCCAGCTCAGATGCATCTCTCTGACGGCTTCCATCAGCATCTCTCCCAAGTGGCTGCAGAATTGACACAGAAGTCTGGTGCTGTCCGGTTCTGCCCTATTGCCATTCCCATCATCCCCAGCCAGGACAGCCAGGTGTGAGTCATAATCCAAGGTCTGTAGAAGGGGTGGATTTATTCTTTCTCCCACACTGAATCCGTCTGTTTTTTGCAGAGGCACCGGCTGATGCGATGCCAGGCTCATCTTCCTGACAGAGGCTGCCTGGGTTGGCATCTGTTGGCAGGCCAACCATGGCCACTTCTGGACCAGGGTCAGCCGGAAGAGCCTCTGTTGGCAGAGGCACCTCATGCTTCAGCTTTGAAGCAACCTGGAACTAAGGAGAAATTTCCTGACAGTGAGAACAATTAGCCAGTGGAACGTCTTGCCTCCAGAAGTTGTGGGTGCTCCATCACTGGAGGATTTTTAAGAAGAGACTGGACAGACATTTGTCCAGACTGGTGGAGGGCAGGGGGTCTTCAAACTTGGCCACTTTAAGACTTGTGGACTTCAACTCCCAGAATTCCTCAGCCAGCCCTGGCTGGCTGAGGAATTCTGGGAGTTGGAGTCCACAAGTCTTAAAGTGGCCAAGTTTGAAGGCCCTTGGTGTAGGGTCTCCTGCTTGGGTAGGGGGTTGAACTAGAAGACCTCCAAGGTCCCTTCCAACTCAGTTATTCTGTTAATTCTGCTTCCTGGACAGATAGCATTCTTCTTGGAACAATCTGAAAGAGCTGCTGAAGTTATTAGTATCATAATAATAATATTCCGACCTGCAGAAGGGTATCAAAGGCAGCTAGAGAGGGGTTGGTAAGCCAAGGCATGGTGTCCACCTCTGGAAAAGCATCATGGGCTCCTGAAGGACCACTTGTGAGCCTAGAAACCATCGGCCTGTTCCTCTCCCACTTCTAGGGCCCAGCAGCACCCAACTGACCTTAGCAGAGATACCTGGTCAATATGCAGTTGGGCATTTATATTGTTATAGTATTGTATTTTTATTGTTTGTAAGCGTGGTATAGTTTTATCTTTTTAATGGCGTAAGCAGCCCACAGTAAACCCTGTGGTAAGATGGGCGGCCAATAAATTTAATAATAAATAAAATAAAAAATAAAAAAATGTGGATCCAGGCTCAGATTCCCTAGAGAGGCTATCTGCTTCATGGCAACCTCTTGCTATTTTGCAAGCAGATGCTATTCTCACCATCCTCTAGCACAGGGGTCCCCAACCCCCGGCCCATGGGCCACTACCGGGCCGTGGCCTATTCACAACTGGGCCACACAAATAGTCAGCAGCCTTCAGATTTACCAGGAAGAAAAAGGATTCTCGGCACATCTCCTGACCTTTTTAATCATCTTAACCATCCCAAAGTCCTCGGTGAACAAATGAAGCCAAGGCAGAAAGTTTGTTTGCTTGGCGTACTGACCATTTGGTTGGATGTCCATGTGTTATAGTGATGTCCAGGGCTGAAGGGGTCACCTTTGTCCAAAGATGCCCATGAAAAGATCTGTTCCTGACCATCTCAAGTTGAACATCTGCCATAGGTTGTACCTCAACTGTGCTTTCTCACCATCATTGCACCCTTGGGAACACACACGAAGGGTGGGGACAAATAATTGTGTTGGGGAAAGGGCCGGCATCTGCTCCTATGTGTGTCCTCAGATGCAACTGGCCAGTTGAGAGTCAAGATACTGCTTTGGCCAAAGGGCACAGAAGATGACCATGGACCTTGGAGAGAAAGTCTAGGATCCAGCCATGCATCTATGAGAAGTTAGACACGAGCATTCATTTTGCAGAATATCTGCAGGTTCCCAGCTGCAATGTTACTTTCAGAAGACGGATGAAGAACGTCAGTTTATCTAGAACAGGGGTCTTCAAACGTGGCCCTTTTATGACTTGTGGACTTCAACTCCCAGAATTCCTCAGCCAGTATGCCTGGCTGAGGAATTCTGGGAGTTGAAGTTCACAAGTCATAAAAGGGCCAAGTTTGAAGACCCCTGATCTAGAACTTTTCAAATTTCAGCTGCCTCTAGGGGAACCTATGGGGACTTTGGAGAATGCTTGGTCCCTCTGCAGTAGTAGACACGCAATCCACAAAGAGGCAACTAGGCAACTATTTATGGGGGATTTGGACGAGGGTGCTGGTGCTTCAGAGTGAAAAGGGCTTCTTTGGATATTTATGGATCCTCCAATAAAATAGCTCTGACAGATCTATGGAGTTGCAATGTCATCTTCTATATCAGGGGTGGGGAACCTTGGCCCTTTTATGACTTGTGGACTTCAACTCCCAGAATTCCTGAGCCAGCATAGCTGGCTCAGGAATTCTGGGAATTGAAGTCCACAAGTCATAAAAGGTGAAAGGGGTTTCTATATACCACATCAGCAAACTGGTGGACTTTGGTATCTGATCGAGCTTCTTCTGACAGACACAATCCAAATTTGCTTTTACTCCGGGCGGTCTATAGCGAGATTTATCTGCAGGGGTATTGAGAGGGGTTAGAGCTGTGGGTCTGGTTTGGGGGGAACCGCGCGCAGGTTCTAAGGTGAGCATTACCTCTAGAGAGAGGTCTAGAAGAGGATGAAGTTGAAGGATGGATGAATACAGAGGGCACAAGGATGCCCGATTCTGTCTCTGGGGAAAGACATGCCCTGGCTTTCAACAACTGGAGATGGACAGTGTTCTCATTTGGCCTTCTGAAAAGGCTTGGAGAGCGTCACGTCCTGCTAGGTGAGTTTCTAGGACGATGCACGACCACCATGTCTGGAGTCAGAGGGGGTGATGAAGAGACGTCTATGGGCAGAAGCACTCTGCCTATCTCATAAGTGGTGTCAGGGGGTGCTGGGGGGCGCTCTTTGGGCAAAGGGACCTGGTCCGCTTCTGGAAGCTCAGTCGTAGGAAAGTAGATCAGGTCCTCCGTCAAATATTTCTCGGGGAACTGTGTCAAGGCAACTTTGAAAGCTGGGAACATTGTCAAGTGTTTAGCCCAAGCTTTGTTTGAGGGTCTCTTCCCCTGGAGAGGCGCCCCTTCCATCTTCGCCCCTTCCCCATGGATACATTCAAGGAAGGGCTGCGTGGAAGTGTAGATTTCTGGATTGGTTCCCTCACCGCAGCCCTTGCCCCAGCTGGTGATCCCAACCATGTAGAAGGGAGAGGTGGGGGAGGTCTTGCACATTAAGGGGCCCCCGCTGTCCCCCTGTGGAAAGAAAGAAAGAGAGAGAGAGAGAAAGAAAGAAAGTGTCCCCTTGGGTGAAGGAAAACTACAACGCATTGTGTGCAGTATCTTCTGCTTGCTGTGGTGGTGTCCACTCCTTGGGAAACAAAATACCTGCACACTATAAGCCAGCAGAAGGGAGAAACCAGGAGATGCAAAGAGATGCAGTGAACTATCACTGGATGAAAAAGTAGTTTCTTACTTGGCAGGTGTCAATGCCTCCATCCTCGTATCGAGCGCACAAGGTGTGAGGGCTCATGGCCCCATTGTACCACCAGCTGCTGTTGCATTTGCTGGTCTCCAGAATCTTCACTCTGGCTTCCTGCAAGATAGCAGAGGTCTTCCTACCTGGAGCAAAAATTACAGATTAGCTGGATATTGTGGTGTTTTTTCCCCCCTGAGGATTGCTCTTCGTAATTCTTACTTCTGTAAGAAGACCCTTTCGCCTCCTTTCACCCTCCGTCTCCCCCGTTTTCCAGCCTGAATCCTAGGTAGCTGAGAGAAAGCCAAATGAGCTGCAAATCCAGTGGTGGGATTCAAAGAGGTGAACAACCGGTTCTCTGTGTGGATGCCGCTTCCGGAAGTCCATTCGGGGCCTGGACAACCAAAAATTAGCTACCGGTTCTGCCGAAGTGGTGCAAACTGGCTGAATCCCACCACTGTGCAGCTAATCCATAATAATGTCACAACCCCAACCTGGACCATCCACTTCCTGAAAGGGCCATAATGTTAAGGCAGGAGCCTGAACTAGCAGAGAAGGCAGGACTGCTCAAAAGATAAACCGTCACCTGTAGCACAAACAGCGTTTTCTAAAGGTATAAAAACCGGTAGCATTTGATCAATATCCAGGGTTGAAGATTTTGACAAGTTTTCTTTTTTTAACTTTCTGGTTGTTGGCCATATCAGTCACAACATCTTAGCAGAATAACTGAATAACAGAGTTGGAAGGGGCCTTGGAGGTCTTCTAATCCAACCCCCTGCTCAAGCAGGAGACCCTATACCAGTGATGGTGAACCTTTTAGAGACCGAGTGCCCAAAAACCGCCTTGCCCCTGCCCCGTCCCCGCGTCTCCTACCCGCAGGGCCACCCACCACCTCCACGGCCCACCACAGCAGATCACCATGGCGGCCCAGCAGCGTCATGGCAGCCACGCCCTCTGTCTGCACCCTGCAGCATTATCTGTACGCAATGGGGCGCGAGGGTGGAGTCTTGTCCCCGCTGCCCAGCTGCCATGTCCTTGGCTGCGCTGCTCTGCGCAGGCTGCGCCCAGGGTGACTCTCCTCCGGGGAGGCTGCTGGTGAGGAGGGGGCCATGGGGGGTGGCGGGGCTGGGGCGACGGCATGCATGCCCACAGAGAGTGCTCTGAGTGCCGCCTCTGGCACCCGTGCCATAGGTTCGCCACCACTGCCCTATACCAGTGATGGCGAACGTTTTAGAGACCGAGTGGCCAAACTGCAACCCAAAACCCACTTATGTATCGTCGGGTGCCGGGTGGGTGTGGCCCTTTGGGTGGGTGTGGCCAATTGGGTGGGCGTGGCTGTGGCAGACTAGTTGGGACTAAAAAGTTCAATCGATCAATTCCAACTTTGCGAGATCTTTTTTTTTCCCGCAAGAAGTTGAAATTGATTGATTGAATGAACCTTTTTTCTTTTTTTTTGCAGACGGCGGCAGAGGCCTAAAGCAAAAAGAGCATAAAACCCAGCTGAAGGCCTAGGACTGGGGCGATGGCGCATGTGCCCACAGAGAAGGCTCTGCATGCCACCTGTGGCACGCTTGCCATAGGTTCGCCACCATGGCCCTATACCATTTCAGCCAACAGTGGTCCAGTCTCTTCTTGAAAGCCTCCAGGGATGGAGCACCCACAAATTCTGGAGGGAAGCTGTTCCACTGGTTAATTCTCCTTAGTTCTAGATTGGCTCACTTACCTACCTCTTTGCTTATCCTTCTGGGTGGTGGTGCGCCAGCCACTGACGTAGCAATCTGAGAACAAGGCTTCAGAGTCCATGGTGTTGTGCGGCAAGCAAGCTGGTTGAACATAGTTGTCAAAAGTCACCGGGCTGCTGAGTTCTACCAGCGCAATGTCGTTGACCTTGCTCTGTGGATTGTAATCCTGGTAGGGGATGATGCGGGACACGGAACGCAACTGCACTGTGTCCAGCAAATTGGAAATGTCCGTGGCGCCAATGGCAATCCTCTGGGGTCGCGATGATCTGTGAGCGGGGGGACAATGGATGTTTCAAAGTCAGCTCTCCATGTGAGCATCAAGCTTCCAGTTGATCTAAACCAGGGGTCTTCAAACGTGGCCCTTTGATGACTTGTGGACTTCAACTCCCAGAATTCCTCAGCCAGGCACGCATGCCTGGCTGAGGAATTCTGGGAGTTGAAGTCCACAAGTCATCAAAGGGCCACGTTTGAAGACCCCTGATCTAAACTTATGGTCCCCAAACTTGCCGGCTTGGTGGCCCTGTGTGGGGAGAGGGGGAGAGGGGATTGCTCTGTGCGAGTAGTAGGTGCACAATCGCACAAGCACAACTCCAAATGTTCCCCTTCAGCTGCCCCCAAGGGGCAAAATCCAACCCGAGTCACCCACTTCTGGTCTTACAAGGGACCCTGGGGCTGCCAGATGTTGGCTCCTTACCTCTTTCCCGATGTGAAGCAATGGGCAGCCGTGAGCACCCAGTGGGGGCTCAGGATGGATCCCGCACACAGGTGCCGAGGTCCCTTGGAAGACGGCGCCTGGATGCTGACCAGCCACGGCCAGGTGCCAGGCAAGGCATTGATGCCCCCCACAATCTGCATACTCTTGCCCGGGTCGGGGGCCAAGGGTCTCCCCCCACAGGCTGAGGGGAAACAACAAGGCTAGACGTCAGTTGTGCTTTTGGGTGGAAACACAGGTGGTCCTCTACTTACGACCACAATAGAGCCCAACATTTCTGTTGCTAAACGAGACAATTGTCAAGAGACAATTTTGCCCCATTTTATGACCTTTCTTGCCACAATTGTGAAGCGAATGACTGCAGTTGTTAAGTTAGTCACACGGTCGTTAAGTGGATCTGGCTTCCCCTGGTCGGAATGTCGCAAAAGGGGGTCACGTGACCCCAGGATATGGCAACTGTCGTAAATGCGAGTCAGTGGCCAAGCGTCCGAATTTTGATCCAGGTGACCCCGGGGAGGCTGCAACGGCCGTAAGTGTGAAAAACGGTCGTGACCCATTTTTCAGTGCTGTTGTGACTTTGAACGGTGACTAAATGAACGACTGTAAGTCGAGGACTACCTATACCGAAGCAAATCCTGGAAGAAAATGCTAAATAACTGATGTGATTTAACGGCCTCTTGTTTACCGGATAATTTTGCTTGAGCCCCGGAAGCTGCTTCGCAAGGGCTAATTGTTCCAGCCTCAGATACCTGGGTTCTCCCCAACCGCCTTCCCCAACAACTAATCGGAAGGGGATGCTGACCCATAACCATAATCCACGTCTCCCTGATAAGCAGCATGAGACAGGCACGGGTGAAGGCAGCCTGCAGTCAGATGGGACAGGGGCTGCTAAGATACCCCCGGCCACACCTGCCAGCGAGAACATCAAGCTGACCCCTTTCCTCCCCACCAGCCCGGCTTACTCTCTGGACCGTCCCTGTGTGTAGCCACCAGCTGCAACAGGGCCCCGGCCAGCCAAAGACACCCCCCTGGCACCCCCATCCTGAAGGAGGGCTCCAGGCATCTGTTCCACATTGTTCCAGTCATCCTCACCATCCAGAGGCTGACATCAGTGGGTTCTCTGGCAGCGTTGCTGGGAGACGGGGCTGGCCTGGGGAGGGGATGGGCGAGGCCCAGGAGGTCCTGACTTTCCCCCAAGTGGGACCGGTTGTGAGGCATTGAGGGGCTTGCGAGGACACAGCCCATGGTGCCGCCCTCTCTTAGTCACCGTTGACATGGCAGGTATGCCAGTGTAGGCTTAGCTATCAGCCCTTCCAAACAGGTCCCAGGGAAGAAGCGTGCTGGCAGCCGTTTGGACAACACAAGTTTCAATGATATGAAGTTATATTCTTATTTTTTTTTCTCTCTGTGACTTTTTGTACTTGACTCTCCCCGAGCTTGGTGGTTTTCTTGCAGACATTCCATGACCCAACTAGGGAACATCCTCAGTGCTAGAAGAGAGAGGGGCTTGCAGGGAGGAGGAGGAGAGGAGGAGAGGAGGAGAGGAAGAGAAAGAGGAGGAGAAAAGGGGGAGGAGGAGGAAGAGGATAACTGGGGAGTCCTTGGTGCTCTTTGAGCTTCTTTTCTTGCAGACGTTTCATCACCCAACTAGGTAACATCATCAGTGCTATTTTGCAAACCCCTTCTAGCATTTTACCCTCTCTCTCGTGTCGACTGTCACCCTTGGAAAAGCAGACAGCACCTCCAGTTGAAAAAGGGCCCCACTGGGGCCCTGGGACAGAGGGGACAGACGGATTATCCCGAAGTGTTTGAGCCCCCTGGAGAGAGCGAAAGAGGCTCAACCCGACCCCCAGAGCAACGGGGGAAGGAAGGGGGTCCGTGGGAGGGACAGACGGACAAAGGTGTGGCGGGAGGAAGCGCAGAGACCCTCAGAAAGAGCCGAGAACCTTCGAAAACACAAAGCTGCACATGACACACTCCGTGGTTGTGGTGGAGGCAAGGATGGTTTGCAAGGCAGAAAAGCACAAGCAGGTATACTGAGTTACGTCGGTTTTCATTAAATAAGTTTAGCCAATTATCCAACATCATTTCTTCGCCTTCCTGCTACTTGCCCTTTGTCAACTTTGCATTGTTTACCACGAAAGAGAATATCATAGAATCTTAGGGCTGGAAGGGACCGTGGAGGTCATCTAGTCCAACCCCCTGCTCAAGCAAGAGATACCATTCTAGACAAATGGTTGTCCAATCTCCTCTTGAAAACTTCCAGTATTGGAGCATTCACAACTTCTGGAGGCAGGTGGTTCCACTGATTAATTGTTCTAACTGTCAGGAAGTTTCTCCTCAGTTCCAGGTTGCTTCTCTCCTTGATTAGTTTCCATCTGTTGCTTCTTGTCCTGCCTTCAGGTGCTTTGGAGAATAGGTTCTCTCTCTGTGTGTGTGTCTCTCTCTCTCTCTCTCTCTCTCACACACACACACACACACTTCTTTGTGGCAGCCCCTCAGATATTGGAAGACCGATAGCATGTCATCCCTAGTCCTTCTCTTTCTTAGACTAGACACATCTAGTAAGATAAACTCACCTATTTTGCTCTTTATCCTCCTCAAACATGTCTGAGCCCCCCTTTCTGAGTGGGCTGGGGGGGTCACCGAAGGAGGCCTCCCAACTGCCTGCAGACCCAGGGCTTCCTTCTTTGCACCCCCTCTTAGGAATTAAATGTTATAATAATAATAATAATAATAATAATAAAGTTGGAAGGGACCTTGGAGGTCATCGAGTCCAACCCCCTGCTCAGGCAGGAAACCCTATACCATTTCAGACAAATGGCTGTCCAGTCTCTTCTTAAAAACTTCCAGTGTTGGAGCATTCACCACTTCTGGAGGCAGGTTGTCATGGGTAATTGCTAACGGTCAGGAAGTTTCTCCTCAGGTCCAGGTTGTTTTCCTTGAAGTTGCCATCCCATGACTAGTGTCATGCCCAGGCGCCTTGGAGAAAGCTTGACTCCCTCTTCTTTGGGGCAGCCCGAGATATTGGATACTGATATAATGTACCCTAGCCTTCTTTGCATTAAAATAGACATACCCAATTCCAGCAACCGTTCCTTATATGTTTTAACCTCCAGTCCCCTAATCATCTTTGTTGCTCTTCTCTGTACTCTTTCTAGAGTATCAACATCTTTTTTACATCGTGGTGACCAAAACTGGATGCAGTATTCCAAGTGTGGCCTTACCAAGGCATTGTAAAGTGGTATTAATACTTCACGTGATCTTGATTCTATCCCTCTGTTAATGCAGCCCGGCACTGTGTTGGCTTTTTTGGCAGCTGCAGCACACTGCTGGCTCATATTTAAGTGATTGTCCACTAGGACTCTGAGATCCCTCTCAC
>JALGBA010003360.1:0-13691 GCA_023970755.1 Azemiops feae | reverse complement strand
TTTAGGGGTAAAGTCATCAGAATGCAGCCTTAGGTTCACCTTACTCTATTCTAACCCCAAAATGGGTCAAACCTAAGGCCCTATTCTTTCCTTACCCAAAAGAGGGCAAAAAGGTCCCTAAGGAGGCGGCTGGATGCCGGCAGGAGAGACTGATTGGGTCCAGCTGATTGGTGCTCCTGCCGGGAGCTGGAGGTGAACTGAAGAAAAGGGAGGGGGAGAGAGGAGAGGGTAAAAAAGAAGGTGGTTTGGGTGGGGAAAGGGGAAAAAAGACACCAGGAAAGGTTTAATCGCTTTAAACAAATGTAATTAGTTTTACCCCCTTTAATTCAGTCTGTCTGTGGCTTTTACAAAGTTTTCTTTGAAAGTAAACAGGCTTAATTAAAAGCTAAAGCTTTTGGAAATTGCCGGAACCTTCCAGAACCTTCCAGAACAGATTTGCAACATTGTCACACGTGACACGCCTGAGGCAGTTAAAGAGAAAAAAAACGGACTTTCTCTTTCTTTATTTTCTTGCATTGCACTTGATTTCTGTGTCTTTAAGGGTACAGGGAAGGGATTGGGGGGTGTTTGTGTGCACGTGGAAGAGCTCAGAAGGGCAAACCAGCTAACACAGGAGTCTACAGACTTAGCAACTTTAAGACCTGTGGACTTCAACTCCCAGAATTCCTCAACCAGCCATGAGGGCTGAGGAATCCTGGGAGTTGAAGTCCACAAGTCTTAAAAGTGCCAGGTTTGAAGACCCCTGAACTAGCTGGTAGTGGTGCATATTAATAAACATGGATAAATTCATCATACATTTATCAGTGCAAAGGAAAAGTAATTCAGTAAAGGAACAAAAGAGCATAGCCTGAGGGCATGAAAAGAGTGCCCTCCTGTGGTTATTTTGGCCATAGCGGCCAGAAAGGGACTACAAAGACCATCTATAGCACAGGGCTTGCAAACGGTGCCTTCCTGTGGTTATTTTGGCCATAGCGGCCTGACAGGGACTACAAAGACCATCTATAGCACAGGGCATGTAAAGAGAGCCTACCTGTGGTTATTTTGGGCATAGCGGCCTGACAGGACTACAAAGACCATCTATAGCAAAGGGCATGAAAAGGGTGCCCTACTGTGATTATTTTATGTATAGCAGCCTGAAAGGGACTACAGCGACCATATATAACACAGGGCACGCAAAGACTGCGCTCCTGTGGTTGTTTTGGAATAGCAGCCACCCAAGGAAATAAACCTTACCCCAAAGAGGGCAAAAACGTCAGGCTTTCCTAACATGTGTTGGTCACTGCGTTGGTCATTTTGGGACAAAGTCATCAGAATGCGGCTAAACCTCGACCTAACTCTCCTCTAACTGCAAACTGGGTCAAAAGTCAGGCCGTAGTCTCTCCTTACCCAAAAGAGGGCAAAAAAGTCAGGCTTTCCCAAGACATGAAAGACTATGTTTGTTATTTGGGGGGGCAAGTCATCAGAATGCAGCCTTACGTCGACCTAGACTGTTTTCCTAACCGCAAAGTGGGGTTCAAAAGTCAGGCCGTAGTCTCGCCTTACGCCTAGAGGGCAAAAGGTCAGGCATTTTCACTAAGGTATGAAAGAACTATGTTGTTATTTGGGGGGCAAAAGTCATCAGAATGACTTTATTATTATATTACATTATTTAGAAGCCTTGATAGTAATCATAATAAGCAACGGGAGGACCAAGGGCTGCAGACCCGGCACAGAAGAAGGAAACCTGCTTCAACACTTAAACCGAGTTAAAAAGGCCTATGATGGCCTAAGTGCTAAGGCTATGGGACAGAAAGCAGTGCCCGCCAGTGGACAAGGCAGGAATAGCAGCCACACAAGGAAATAAACCTTACCCCAAAGAGGGCAAAACAGTCAGGCTTTCCTAACATATCACAAACTGTGTTGGTCATTTTGGGGGCAAAGTCATCAGAATGCAGCCTTACGTCGACCTAACTCTTTTCTAACCCCAAAATGGGTCAAAAGTCAGGCCGTAGTCTTTCTTTACCCAAAAGAGGGCAGAAAAGTAAGGCTTTCCCAAGATATGAAAGACTATTTTTGTTATTTTAGGGGTAAAGTCATCAGAATGCAGCCTTAGGTTCACCTTTCTCTATTCTAACCCCAAAATGGGTCAAACCTAAGGCCCTATTCCTTCCTTACCCAAAAGAGGGCAAAAAAGTCCCTAAGGAGGCGGCTGGATGCCGGCAGGAGAGACTGATTGGGTCCAGCTGATTGGTGCTCCTGCCGGGAGCTGGAGGTGAACTGAAGAAAAGGGAGGGGGAGAGAGGAGAGGGTAAAAAA
This sequence comes from Azemiops feae, assembly GCA_023970755.1. Classification (NCBI taxonomy): domain Eukaryota; kingdom Metazoa; phylum Chordata; class Lepidosauria; order Squamata; family Viperidae; genus Azemiops; species Azemiops feae. The sequence goes on along the minus strand of JALGBA010003360.1, from coordinate 11,396 downwards.
GAACGTGGGTTGGGTGGGGAAAGGGGAAAAAAGACACCAGGAAAGGTTTAATCGCTTTAAACAAATGTAATTAGTTTTACCCCCTTTAATTCAGTCTGTCTGTGGCTTTTACAAAGTTTTCTTTGAAAGTAAACAGGCTTAATTAAAAGCTAAAGCTTTTCGGAATTGCCGGAACCTTCCAGAACAGATTTCCAACATTGTGACACGTGACACGCCTGAGGCAGTTAAAGAGAAAAAAAACACTTTCTGTTTCCTTATTTTCTTGCATTGCACTTGATTTCTGTGTCTTTAAGGGTACAGGGAAGGGATTGGGGGGTGTTTGTGTGCACGTGGAAGAGCTCAGAAGGGCAAACCAGCTAACTCAGGAGTCTACAGACTTAGCAGCTTTAAGACCTGTGGACTTCAACTCCCAGAATTCCTCAACCAGCCATGAGGGCTGAGGAATCCTGGGAGTTGAAGTCCACAAGTCTTAAAAGTGCCAAGTTTGAAGACCCCTGAACTAGCTGGTAGTGGTGCATATTAATAAACATGGATAAGTTCATCATACATTTATCAGTGCAAAGGAAAAGTAATTCAGTAAAGGAACAAAAGAGCATAGCCTGAGGGCATGCAAAGATGCCCTCCTGTGTTTTTTGGCCATACGGCCAGAAAGGGAACTACAAAATGACCATCTATAGCACAGCAGGGCTTGCAACGTGCCTTACCTGTGTTATTTTGGCCATAGCGGCCTTGAAGGGACTAGCAAAGACCCATCTATAGCCCCCACAGGGCCAATGACAAAGGGTGGCCCTACTGTTGATTATTTTATGTATAGCAGCCTGAAGGGACGACAGCGACCATATATACACAGGGCAAAACGCAAGACTGCGCTCCTGTGGTTTTTTGGAATATGCAAGCCCCCAAGAAATACCTTAACCCCAAAGAGGGCAAAAAAAGTCAGGCTTTCTCTAACATGTGTTGGTCACTGCGTTGGTCATTTTGGGACAAAGTCATCAGAATGCGGCTAAACCTCGACCTAACTCTCCTCTAACTGCAAAATGGTTCAAAAGTCAGGCCGTAGTCTCTCCTTACCCAAAAGAGGGCAAAAAAGTCAGGCTTTCCCAAGACATGAAAGACTATGTTTGTTATTTGGGGGGCCAAAGTCATCAGAATGCAGCCTTACGTCAACCTAACTGTTTCCTAACCGCAAAGTGGGTCAAAAGTCAGGCCATAGTCTCTCCTTACCCATAGAGGGCAAAAATGTCAGGCTTTCCTAAGGTATGAAAGACTATGTTGGTTATTTTGGGGGCAAAGTCATCAGAATGACTTTATTATTATTATACATTTAGGAAGCCTTGAATATTAACTCATATACAGCAACGGAGGCCCAAGGGCTCAGACAGGCACAGAAGAAGGAAACCTGCTTCAAACACTTAACCGAGTTAAAAGGCCTATGATAGGCCTAAGTGCTAATGCTATGGGACAGCAGCAGTGCCCCCCAGTGGACAAGGCGATAGCAGCACACAAGGAAATAAAACCTTACCCCAAAGAGGGCAAAACAGTCAGGCTTTCCTAACATATCACAAACTGTGTTGGTCATTTTGGGGCAAAGTCATCAGAATGCAGCCTTACGTCGACCTAACTCTTTTCTAACCCCAAAATGGGTCAAAAGTCAGGCCGTAGTCTTTCTTTACCCAAAAGAGGGCAGAAAAGTCAGGCTTTCCCAAGATATGAAAGGCTATTTTTGTTATTTTAGGGGTAAAGTCATCAGAATGCAGCCTTAGGTTCACCTTACTCTATTCTAACCCCAAAATGGGTCAAACCTAAGGCCCTATTCCTTCCTTACCCAAAAGAGGGCAAAAAAGTCCCTAAGGAGGCGGCTGGATGCCGGCAGGAGAGACTGATTGGGTCCAGCTGATTGGTGCTCCTGCCGGGAGCTGGAGGTGAACTGAAGAAAAGGGAGGGGGAGAGAGGAGAGGGTAAAAAAGAACGTGGTTTGGGTGGGGACAGGGGAAAAAAGACACCAGGAAAGGTTTAATTCGCTTAAAATAATGTAATTAGTTTTACACCAAAAATTTAATTCAGATCTCTCTGTGGCTTTTATCAAAGGTTTTCTTTGAAAGTAACAGGCTTATTAAAAGCTAAAGCTTTTTGCAATTGCCGTAACTTCCAGAACAGATTTCCACATTGTGACAAACACGTGAAACTCTGAGGCAGTTTAAGAGAAAAAAAAACACCGACTTTCTGTTTCTTATTTTCTGGCATTGCACTTGATTTCTGTGTCTTTAAGGGTACAGGGAAGGGATTGGGGGGTGTTTGTGTGCACGTGGAAGAGCTCAGAAGGGCAAACCAGCTAACTCAGGAGTCTACAGACTTAGCAAATTTAAGACCTGTGGACTTCAACTCTCAGAATTCCTCAACCAGCCATGAGGGCTGAGGAATCCTGGGAGTTGAAGTCCACAAGTCTTAAAAGTGCCAAGTTTGAAGACCCCTGAACTAGCTGGTATGTGCTATTAATAAACATGTGATAAATTCTATACATTTATCATGCAAAAGGAAAAAGTAATTCAGTAAAGAACAAAAGAGCATACCTGAGGGCATGCAAAGAGTGCCCTCCTGTGGTTATTTTGGCCATAGCGGCCAGAAAGGGACTACAAAGACCATCTATAGCACAGGGCTTGCAAACGGTGCCTTCCTGTGGTTATTTTGGCCATAGCGCCCTGACAGGGACTACAAAGACCATCTATAGCACAGGGCATGTAAAGAGAGCCTACCTGTTGTTATTTTGGGAATAGCGGCCTGACAGGACTACAAAGACCATCTATAGCACAGGGCATGAAAAGGGTGCCCTACTGTGATTATTTTATGTATCGCAGCCTGAAAGGGACTACAGCGACCATATATAACACATGGCACGCAGAAACTGCGCTCCTGTGGTTGTTTTGGAATAGCAGCCACCCAAGGAAATAAACCTTACCCCAAAGAGGGCAAAAAAGTCAGGCTTTCCTAACATGTGTTGGTCACTGCGTTGGTCATTTTGGGACAAAGTCATCAGAATGCGGCTAAACCTCGACCTAACTCTCCTCTAACTGGAAAATGGGTCAAAAGTCAGGCCGTAGTCTCTCCTTACCCAAAGAGGAAAAGTCAGGCTTTTTCCCAAGACATGAAGACTATGTTTGTTATTTGGGGGGGCAAAGTCATCAGAATGCAGCCTACGTCGACCAACTGTTTCCTACCCGCAAAGTGGTTCAAAGTCAGGCCGTATCTCCCTTCCCTAGAGGGCAAGGAATGTCAGGCTTTCCTAAGGTATGAAAGACTATGTTGGTTATTTGTGGGCAAAGTCATCAGAATGCTTTATTATTATTATTGACATTATTAGAAGCCTTGATAGTACTCATAATAGAGCACGGGAGCGTCCCAGGGCTTGCAGAAACGGCACAAAGAAGAACCTGCTTTCAAAACACTTAACGAGTTAAAAAGGACTATTATGGCCTATTGCTAATGCTATGGACCAGAAATCAGTGCCCTCAGTGGACAAGGCAGGTAATAGCAGCCACACAATGAATAAAAACTTACCGCGAAAGAGGGCAAAACAGGCAGAAGGCTTTCCTAACTATACAAACTGTGTTGTCATTTGTGGGCAAAGTCTCAGAATGCAGCCTTACGTCGACCTAACTCTTTTCTAACCCCAAAATGGGTCAAAAGTCAGGCCGTAGTCTTTCTTTACCCAAAAGAGGGCAGAAAAGTAAGGCTTTCCCAAGATATGAAAGACTATTTTTGTTATTTTAGGGGTAAAGTCATCAGAATGCAGCCTTAGGTTCACCTTAATCTATTCTAACCCCAAAATGGGTCAAACCTAAGGCCCTATTCCTTCCTTACCCAAAAGAGGGCAAAAAAGTCCCTAAGGAGGCGGCTGGATGCCGGCAGGAGAGACTGATTGGGTCCAGCTGATTGGTGCTCCTGCCGGGAGCTGGAGGTGAACTGAAGAAAAGGGAGGGGGGAGAGAGGAGAGGGTATAAAAGAACGTGGTTTGGGTGGGGAAAGGGAAAAAAGACACCAGGAAAGGTTTAAACGCTTTAAACAAATGTAATTAGTTTTACCCCCTTTAATTCAGTCTGTCTGTGGCTTTTACAAAGTTTTCTTTGAAAGTAAACAGGCTTAATTAAAAGCTAAAGCTTTTCGCAATTGCCGGAACCTTCCAGAACAGATTTCCAACATTGTGACACTTGACACGCCTGAGGCAGTTAAAGAGAAAAAAAAACAGACTTTCTGTTTCTTTATTTTCTTGCATTGCACTTGATTTCTGTGTCTTTAAGGGTACAGGGAAGGGATTGGGGGGTGTTTGTGTGCACGTGGAAGAGCTCAGAAGAGCAAACCAACTAACTCAGGAGTCTACAGACTTAGCAACTTTAAGACCTGTGGACTTCAACTCCCAGAATTCCTCAAGCAGCCATGAGGGCTGAGGAATCCTGGGAGTTGAAGTCCACAAGTCTTAAAAGTGCAAAGTTTGAAGACCCCTGAACTAGCTGGTAGTGGTGCATATTAATAAACATGAATAAATTTATCATACATTTATCAGTGCAAAGGAAAAGTAATTCAGTAAAGGAAACAAAAGAGCATAGCATGAGGGCATGCAAAGAGTGCCCTCCTGTGGTTATTTTGGCCATAGCGGCCAGAAAGGGACTACAAAGACCATCTATAGCACAGGGCTTGCAAACGGTGCCTTCCTGTGGTTATTTTGGCCATAGCGGCCTGACAGGGACTACAAAGACCATCTATAGCACAGGGCATGTAAAGAGAGCCTACCTGTGGTTATTTTGGGCATAGCGGCCTGACAGGACTACAAAGACCATCTATAGCACAGGGCATGAAAAGGTTGCCCTACTGTGATTATTTTATGTATAGCAGCCTGAAAGGGACTACAGCGACCATATATAACACAGGGCACGCAAAGACTGCGCTCCTGTGGTTGTTTTGGAATAGCAGCCACCCAAGGAAATAAACCTTACCCCAGAGGGCAAAAAAGGCAGGCTTTTCCTCTTAACATGTTGTTGTCACTGCGTTGGTCTTTTGGGGACAAAGTCATCAGAATGCGGCATTACCTCGACCTAACTCTCCTCTAACCGCAAAATGGGTCAAAAGTCAGGCCGTAGTCTCTCCTTACCCAAAAGAGGGCAAAAAAGGCAGGCTTTCCCAGGACATGAAAGACTATGTTTGTTATTTGGGGGGGCAAAGTCATCAGAATGCAGCCTTACGTCGACCTAACTGTTTCCTAACCGCAAAGGGGGTCAAAAGTCAGGCCGTAGTCTCTCCTTACCCAAAGAGGGCAAAAATGTCAGGCTTTCCTAAGGTATGAAAGACTATGTTGGTTATTTGGGGGGCAAAGTCTCAGAATGACTTTATTATTATTATTACATTATTAAAGCCTTGATAGTATCATACTAGAGCAACGGGAGCCCAGGGCTGCAGAACAGGCACAGAAGAAGGAAACCTGCTTCAAAACACTAAACGATGTTTAAAAGGCCTATGTGTGCCTAAAGTGCTAATGCATGTCAGAAAGCAGTGCCCTCCATGGACAAGGCAGATAGCAGCCACACAAGGAAATAAACCTTAACCCAAAGAGGGCAAAAAAGTCAGGCTTTCCTAACATATCACAAACTGTGTTGGTCATTTTGGGGGCAAAGTCATCAGAATGCAGCCTTACGTCGACCTAACTCTTTTCTAACCCCAAATTGGGTCAAAAGTCAGGCCGTAGTCTTTCTTTACCCAAAAGAGGGCAGAAAAGTCAGGCTTTCCCAAGATATGAAAGACTATTTTTGTTATTTTAGGGGTAAAGTCATCAGAATGCAGCCTTAGGTTCACCTTACTCTAATCTAACCCCAAAATGGGTCAAACCTAAGGCCCTATTCTTTCCTTACCCAAAAGAGGGCAAAAAAGTCCCTAAGGAGGCGGCTGGATGCCGGCAGGAGAGACTGATTGGGTCCAGCTGATTGGTGCTCCTGCCGGGAGCTGGAGGTGAACTGAAGAAAAGGGAGGGGGAGAGAGGAGAGGGTAAAAAAGAACGTGGTTTGGGTGGGGAAAGGGGAAAAAAGACACCAGGAAAGGTTTAATCGCTTTAAACAAATGTAATTAGTTTTACCCCCTTTAATTCAGTCTGTCTGTGGCTTTTACAAAGTTTTCTTTGAAAGTAAACAGGCTTAATTAAAAGCTAAAGCTTTTCGCAATTGCCGGAACCTTCCAGAACAGATTTCCAACATTGTGACACGTGACACGCCTGAGGCAGTTAAAGAGAAAAAAAACGGACTTTCTGTTTCTTTATTTTCTTGCATTGCACTTGATTTCTGTGTCTTTAAGGGTACAGGGAAGGGATTCGGGGGTGTTTGTGTGCACGTGGAAGAGCTCAGAAGGGCAAACCAGCTAACTCAGGAGTCTACAGACTTAGCAACTTTAAGACCTGTGGACTTCAACTCCCAGAATTCCTCAACCAGCCATGAGGGCTGAGGAATCCTGGGAGTTGAAGTCCACAAGTCTTAAAAGTGCCAAGTTTAAAGACCCCTGAACTAGCTGGTAGTGGTGCATATTAATAAACATGGATAAATTCATCATACATTTATCAGTGCAAAGGAAAAGTAATTCAGTAAAGGAACAAAAGAGCATAGCCTGAGGGCATGCAAAGAGTGCACTCCTGTGGTTATTTGGCCATACGGCAGAAAGGGACTACAAACCATCTATAGCACAGGGCTTGCAAACGGGTGCTTCTGTGTTATTTTGGCATAGCGTCTGACAGGGACTACAAAGACCGCTTAGCACAGGGCATGTAAGAATCGCCTACCTGTGGGTATTTTGGGCATAGCTTCCTGACAGGACTACAAAGACCATCTTAGCACAGGGCATGAAAGGGGTGCCCTACTGTTATTACTTTCTGTATGCAGCCTGGAAGGACTACAGCGACGTATATAACACAGGGCACGGCAAAGACTGCGCTCCTGTGGATTGTTTTGGAATAGCAGCCACCCAAGGAATAACCTTACCCCAAAGAGGGCAAAAAAGTCAGGCTTTCCTAACATGTGTTGGTCACTGCGTTGGTCATTTTGGGACAAAGTCATCAGAATGCGGCTAAACTTCGACCTAACTCTCCTCTAACTGCAAAATGGGTCAAAAGTCAGGCCGTAGTCTCTCCTTACCCAAAAGAGGACAAAAAAGTCAGGCTTTCCCAAGACATGAAAGACTATGTTTGTTATTTGGGAGGGCAAAGTCATCAGAATGCAGCCTTACGTCGACCTAACTGTTTCCTAACCGCAAAGTGGGTCAAAAGTCAGGCCGTAGTCTCTCCTTACCCAAAAGAGGGCAAAAAAGTCAGGCTTTCCCAAGGTATGAAGACTATGTTGGTTATTTGGGGTCAAAGTCCATCAGAATGACTTTATTATTTTATTACATATTAGAAGCCTTGATAGTAAATCATATAGCGCACGGGATGCCCAAGGCTGCAGAAACAGCAAGAAGAGAAACCTGCTTCAAACACTTAACCCGAGTTAAAAGGCCTATGATGCCATAAGTGGGCTAATCTATGGATAAGGAGAAGCAGTGCCCTCCAGTGATCAATGGCAAGGAATAGCAGTCCACACAAGGAAATAAACCTTACCCAAAGAGGGCAAAAAAAAAAAAAAAAAACAAGTCAGGCTTTCCTACATATCACAAACTGTGTTGGTCTTTTTGGGGGCAAGTCATCAGAATGCCGCCTTACGTCTACCTAACTCTTTTCTAACCCCAAAAATGGGTCAGAAGTCCAGGGCCGTAGTCTTTCTTACCCAAAAGAGGGCAGAAAAGTCAGGCTTTCCCAAGATATGAAAGACTATTTTTGTTATTTTAGGGGTAAAGTCATCAGAATGCAGCCTTAGGTTCACCTTACTCTATTCTAACCCCAAAATGGGTCAAACCTAAGGCCCTATTCCTTCCTTACCCAAAAGAGGGCAAAAATGTCCCTAAGGAGGCGGCTGGATGCCGGCAGGAGAGACTGATTGGGTCCAGCTGATTGGTGCTCCTGCCATGAGCTGGAGGTGAACTGAAGAAAAGGGAGGGGGAGAGAGGAGAGGGTAAAAAAGAACGTGGTTTGGGTGGGGAAAGGGGAAAAAAGACACCAGGAAAGGTTTAATCGCTTTAAACAAATGTAATTAGTTTTATCCCCTTTAATTCAGTCTGTCTGTGGCTTTTACAAAGTTTTCTTTGAAAGTAAACAGGCTTAATTAAAAGCTAAAGCTTTTCGGAATTGCCGGAACCTTCCAGAACAGATTTCCAACATTGTGACACGTGACACGCCTGAGGCAGTTAAAGAGAAAAAAAACAGACTTTCTGTTTCTTTATTTTCTTGCATTGGGCACTGCTTGATTTCTGTGATCCCTGTCTTTAAAGGGTACAGGGGGAAGGGATTTTTGAGGTTTTTTGGGGTGGTTTTTGTGTGTGCAACGTGGAAGAGCTTCAGAAGGGCAAAGAAACCAGCTACTCAGGAGTCTATCCAGACTTAGCACTTTAAAGAACCTGTGTCCTTTCAAACTCCCAGAATTCCTCAACCAGCCATGAGGGCTGAGGAATCCTGGGTTTGAAGTCCACAATCTTAAAAGTGCCAAGTTTGAAGACCCAACTAGCTGTAGTGTGGCTTTAATAAACATGGATAAATTCATCATACATTTATCATGCATAAGGAAGTAATTCATAAGGAAACACAAGAGCATAGCCTGGGGGCGGCAAAAGAGTGCCCTCATGTGGTTATTTTGGCCATAGCGCCAAAAGGGACTACAAGTACGCATCTATAGCACAGGCTTGCAAACGTGCATTCCTGTGTTTATTTGCCATAGGCGGACCTGACAGTGACTACAAAGACCCTCTATAGCACAGGGGCTGTAAAGAGGCCTACCTGTGATTATTTTGGGGCATAAGCGGCCTGACAGGACTACAAGAACCATCTATAGCACAGGGCATGAAAAGGGTGACCTACTTGATTAGTTTATGTATAGCAGCCTGAAAGGGACTACAGCGACCATATATAACACAGGGCACGTAAGACTCGCTCCTGTGGTTTTTTTGGAATCGCAGCCCCCAAGTAAATAAACCTTACCCCAAAGAGGGCAAAAAAGTCAGGCTTTCCTACCATGTGTTGTCACTGCGTGGCTTTGGGACAAAGTCTCAGAGGCGGCTAACCCGCCTAACTCTCCTCTAACCGCAAAATGGGTCAAAAGTCAGGCCGCAGTTTCTCCTTACCCAAAAGAGGGCAAAAAAGTCAGGCTTTCCCAAGACATGAAAGACTATGTTTGTTATTTGGGGGGCAAAGTCATCAGAATGCAGCCTTACGTCGACCTAACTGTTTCCTAACCGCACAGTGGGTCAAAAGTCAGGCCGTAGTCTCTCCTTACCCATAGAGGGCAAAAATGTCAGGCTTTCCTAAGGTATGAAAGACTATGTTGGTTATTTGGGGGGCAAAGTCATCAGAATGACTTCATTAGTTTTATTTCATTTTTAGTAACCTTGATATTAATCATAATAGGGCAATGGGAGGCCCAAGGGCTGCAGACCAGGCGCAGAAGAAGGAAACCTGCTTCAAAACACTTAACCGATTAAAAGGCCTATGATGGCCTAAGTGCTAATGGCGAGTGACAGGAAGCATGCCCTCCATTGGACAAGGCATGATAGCATCCACACAAGAATACAACCTTACCCCAAAGAGGGCAAAAAAGTCAGGCTTTCCTAACATATCACAAACTGGGTTGGTCATTTTGGGGGCAAAGTCATCAGAATGCAGCCTTACGTCGACCTAACTCTTTTTTAACCCCAAAATGGGTCAAAAGTCAGGCCGTAGTCTTTCTTTACCCAAAAGAGGGCAGAAAAGTCAGGCTTTCCCAAGATATGAAAGACTATTTTTGTTATTTTAGTGGTAAAGTCATCAGAATGCAGCCTTAGGTTCACCTTACTCTATTCTAACCCCAAAATGGGTCAAACCTAAGGCCCTATTCTTTCCTTACCCAAAAGAGGGCAAAAAAGTCCCTAAGGAGGCGGCTGGATGCCGGCAGGAGAGACTGATTGGGTCCAGCTGATTGGTGCTCCTGCCGGGAGCTGGAGGTGAACTGAAGAAAAGGGAGGGGGAGAGAGGAGAGGGTAAAAAAGAACGTGGTTTGGGTGGGGAAAGGGGAAAAAAGACACCAGGAAAGGTTTAATCGCTTTAAACAAATGTAATTAGTTTTACCCCCTTTAATTCAGTCTGTCTGTGGCTTTTACAAAGTTTTCTTTGAAAGTAAACAGGCTTAATTAAAAGCTAAAGCTTTTCGCAATTGCCGGAACCTTCCAGAACAGATTTCCAACATTGTGACACGTGACACGCCTGAGGCAGTTAAAGAGAAAAAAAACAGACTTTCTGTTTCTTTATTTTCTTGCATTGCACTTGATTTCTGTGTCTTTAAGGGTACAGGGAAGGGATTGGGGGGTGTTTGTGTGCACGTGGAAGAGCTCAGAAGGGCAAACCAGCTAACTCAGGAGTCTACAGACTTAGCAACTTTAAGACCTGTGGACTTCAACTCCCAGAATTCCTCAACCAGCCATGAGGGCTGAGGAATCCTGGGAGTTGAAGTCCACAAGTCTTAAAAGTGCCAGGTTTGAAGACCCCTGAACTAGCTGGTAGTGGTGCATATTAATAAACATGGATAAATTCATCATACATTTATCAGTGCAAAGGAAAAGTAATTCAGTAAAGGAACAAAAGAGCATAGCCTGAGGGCATGCAAAGAGTGCCCTCCTGTGGTTATTTTGGCCATAGCGGCCAGAAAGGGACTACAAAGACCATCTATAGCACAGGGTTTGCAAACGGTGCCTTCCTGTGGTTATTTTGGCCATAGCGGCCAGAAAGGGACTACAAAGACCATCTATAGCACAGGGCATGTAAAGAGAGCCTACCTGTGGTTATTTTGGGCATAGCGGCCTGACAGGACTACAAAGACCATCTATAGCACAGGGTATGAAAAGGGTGCCCTACTGTGATTATTTTATGTATAGCAGCCTGAAAGGGACTACAGCGACCATATATAACACAGGGCACGCAAAGACTGCGCTCCTGTGGTTGTTTTGGAATAGCAGCCACCCAAGGAAATAAACCTTACCCCAAAGAGGGCAAAATAGTCAGGCTTTCCTAAAATGTGTTGGTCACTGCGTTGGTCATTTTGGGGACAAAGTCATCAGAATGCGGCATTACCTCGACCTAACTCTCCTCTAACTGCAAAATGGGTCAAAGGTCAGGCCGTAGTCTCTCCTTACCCAAACGAGGGCAAAAAAGTCAGGCTTTTCCAAGACATGAAAGACTATGTTTGTTATTTGGGGGGGCAAAGTCATCAGAATGCAGCCTTACGTCGACCTAACTGTTTCCTAACCGCAAAGTG
>JALGBA010003359.1:0-14605 GCA_023970755.1 Azemiops feae | reverse complement strand
CCCTTCTGCCAAAAGCCCCTCCCTCTATCTCTTCCTCACCATTTTGCCACAGGTCTCTCTCTCTCTCTCTTCCTCCCCCTTCTCCCAAAGGCCTCTCCCCATCTCTCTTCCTCACCCTTCTCCCAAAAGCCTCTCTCTCTCTCTCTCTTCCTCATCCTTCTCCCAAAAGCCTCTCCCTCTCTCTCTTCCTCACCCTTCTCCCAAAAGCCTCTCCCTCTCTTCCTCACCCTTCTCCCAAAAGCTCTCACTCTATTCTCTTCCTCACCCTTCCTCCAAAAGCCTCTCCCTCTCTCTCTCTTCCTCACCCTTCTCCCAAAAGCCTCTCCCTCTCTCTCTTCCTCACACTTCTCCCAAAAGCACCCTCCCTCTCTTCCTCACCATTTTCCCAAAAGGCTCTCCCTTTCTCTCTCCTCTCCCTTCTGCCAAAAGCCCCTCCCTCTCTCTCTTCCTCACCATTTTGCCAAAGGTCTCTCTCTCTCTCTCTTCCTCACCCTTCTCCCAAAGGCCTCTCCCCCTCTCTCTTCCTCACCTTTCTCCCAAAAGCCTCTCCCGCTCTCTCTCCCTTCCTCACCCTCCTCCCAAAAGCCTGTTCCTCTCTCTCAAATCCTCACCCTTCTCCCAAAAGCCTGTTCCTCTCTCTAGTTTTCTCACCATTCTCCATATACACTCTCAATCTTTCTCTTCCTGACCCATCACCCTAAGCCTAAACCTAACACTTCTTTCTCTCTTTCTCACCAATCTACAAAAAGACCCTCCCTCTCTCTCTCTTCCTCACCCTTCCGCCAATACCCTCTCACTCCCTCTCTTCCTCACGCTTCACCCTAATGCCTCTCGCCTCACTCTCTCTCTCTTCCTCACCATTCTCCCAAAAACCTCTCCCCCTCCCTCTCTCTTCCTCATGCTTATCCCAAAAATGTCCTGCCTCTCTTCCTCACCCTTCTCCCAAAAGCCTCTTCCTCTCTCTCTCACCCTTCTCCGGAAATCCTCTCCCTCCCTCTCTCTTCCTCACCCATCACCCATCACCCATCACTAACCCTTCTTTCTCTCTTTCTCACCCATCTCCCAAAAGAACTGCCCTCCCTCTCTCTTTTCCTCACCCTTCCCCCAAAAGCATCTCCATCTCTCTCTTCCTCATGCTTCTCCCAAAAAGCCTCCCCTCTCTCTCTTTCTCACCCTTCTCCCTATAGACTCTCACTCCCTCTCTTCCTCACCCATCACCCTAAGCCTAACCCTGTTGGAGTTAGTGACCAATCATAGCAGGATGCAAAGATGTCTGACTGCCTACGCAGTGTTTATTGCTTTTATACAGTTTTACAAGCAGCAAAAGGTAGAAGGGAGCAACAGCATTTTATTGGTTAATTCTCCACGCCAATCTTCCTGTTATTTCATTCAAGGTGAGATCATGTACCATGTACCAGCCAGTGTCAGTGTCTTATCTCCTACTAACGATGTGAACAGGGTGAGATCATAGTATTTGAAGCATGATCGAGGTGGGCAGTGTGCTGCTCATGACCTCTACATGACCTCTATCTCTACATCTCACTCTTTTTTGTTTTGTTAGACAATGCATCGTCACAAGAGGGGTGAGGAAAAGGGTCATAATCAGGAGAAGAAAATCCTTGCAATTGCTTATACAGGGCATAAACCTGACCCTGAGGCAATGTGGGAGGGGGTTTGGGGCGAAAAGCTGTGATACATATGTTGCAAAATGAAGGAAGACACTGAACAAAGCAGCATCCACCAATCAAAATAACACAAATAATAATTAAAGAGCGTATGACATTTCTCAATAAGCCTGTGGGTAATCAAGCCCAAAGGCTGTCCCACCAAGATCCTAAAGTATCAATTTTCAAATCAGAGGCCAAATTGTGTAAAATATTGAGCTGGTGCTGGATGGTTTGTGATTCATCCGAAATGTTGAAACAACACATTCCTTCAAAACTTTCACAACCCAAATGCTGACGCAAAATCAAATAATCAATAGCAGCACGATTTTGTAATATAGCCTTTCTCAAAGCTTGCAGCTCATGATTGATTGCTGAGATAGCTGAAGAAGTAGCATTAATTGTTTTTGCTAAATTACATGCAACAGCGTTAAGATTAAGGTGAGCGCGTACAGCAAGTGCTGGCACACCCACTATAGACACAGCCAGCGCTACGTATTCTGCTTTATTAAGTAAAGCTGTTTTGGAGTCACAAGTGCTATCTAGCGTGACCCCACATCGAGAACGGCTAAAGTGAAGTTGTTTTTGGGAAATCAAAACAGGAATCAGCCGGCTGAGGCAACACTGCGCTTCACTAATATTAGCAGGAATATAATTAAAAGTTTCTTGACCACATGTAAAAAACCATCCTTGCGGTAGCCAAACATGGGCAAAATTAAAGGAAGTTTCCTCAAAAGCAGTGCAGTTTAACATAGGTGAATTAATGCGAAGACAGTGAGGTTTTGTACTTGAAACTGTACAATTAACTACTTTAGCACATGTTATATTTGCAGGGATTGCTACCACCGGAGTGTGCAAAGCAATTGCATCAGGGGGTAAATAATAGGCAGCGAACCCCCAACTAGATATAGTCCCATAATTAAAGTTCCCATTTAATAGATATCCACCCAAGCCAGTGAAGTTTTGAACTACTGCAGAAGGGGTGCAAACAGGGACTAAACATGTAGAAAGCAAATTTTCCATATCATACACTTCAGATAAGCAAAAGACATCATTTTGCGTGATGTTAGCTAGCTGCACCCATAGGTTTTGCTTCATTCGTTGTTCAAGTGAATGTTTGGGTGGGATGACAGCTGCTGTTGCCAAAGGGCAGCTGTTAATAATCATACACAAACAAATGATGGCTAAGGAATTTGCAGTTAAAACCGCAAAAATGGCAGCGCATAAGTTCTTGGGGGTTTGCTCCACTTGCTGCTGCTGAAGCACTGCCTGCGCTTTGGTGGTCAAGTTCTTCACATCTCCCCATGTCACTGGATGACTGGCACGACGGAATTGGATTGGTCGCCGTGCCGTCTGGAGAGTCACCCTTGCCATTTCTGGGACTGGAACCAGGGACTGATGCCACGACATCCTTGGCTGGGCGGACACAACGCGCTGGAATCCACAAAGGTCCTATAGGAGCAAGCACAGCAGCATATCCTCGTCCCCACGTAATTAGAGGGACTGGCCCCAACCATGTTTTCTCTGGTAATGCCCGATAATATACCAGAGGTGGAGGCAAACTTGTTTTCTGTTGAAAGTGTCTCTGATAAGCAGTCAAATTGTCAATGGAAACATTCAATTGATTTAAGGTAAATAATACTTTTTGAACCTGTTGTGTTATCCATGACAAATTAGGTACTCGAGAGCCCTCCTTTTTTATTTGTTTGTGGAGGCAGTCCTTAAAGGACCGATTAGCACGTTCCACGATAGCTTGACCCGTGGAATTATAGGGGAGACCATGAGTAAGAACAATATTCCAGGTAGTACAAAATTGCAAAAAGGCTGATGAAGAATCGGCTGGCCCATTATCAGTTTTTAAAGAAGAGGGCTTGACCAAGGCTGTAATGGCCGAAAAAAGATGAGAAATAACATGATTAGCTGTTTCTCCTCTTTGAGGTGTGGCCCAAAGTGCTCCTGAATAAGTATCAATAGATAAATGAATATACTTCCAGGGAGCCAATGAGGGAACATGGGTAACATCCATTTGCCATAGTTGATTAGAGGTGAATCCTCGGGGATTAACTCCTGTGTCCCCCGAGGGGGATGCCCCAGAACATTGGGAGCAGGATGAAACAATCTGCTTGGCTTGGTCAAGTGGAATATGGCAAGCTTGTGCCAACCCCCTAGCGTTTTGATGGAAAAAAGAGTGACTAAAAAAAGGATCTGAAAATAAAGTGGGTAAGACATGAACAGCAGCATCAGCGTGACTATTGCCTTCAGAAAGAGGACCAGGAAGGGATGAGTGACTGCGTATATGAGAATCAAAATATAAATGTTTTCGATCTTGTAACAGCTGCTGTAAAGTTAAAAATAAAGCCATGAGATTGGCGTCAATCCTTGGTGTGATATAAGCACCTGGAAGACTAAAAATAAGTTGACACACATAATGAGAATCAGAGATTAGATTAAAAGGTTGTTCAGAAAAAGTGTGGAAAGCTAGGATAGCAGCAGACAGTTCCGATCGTTGAGGCGAGGATTGCACTGCAGTGTAAGATATTTTCCAGAGATCACCAGGTTGCAATCCATAGATACTTAAATCATTTTGTATTTCAGAAAGCCAATTAGGTTGTATCTTTGGGGCTCCAATTAAAATATCATCCATATAATGATATACCAAAGCCAATGGATGACGTTTGCGAAAAGGGGCTAATGCTGCAGTGACATAAAGCTGACACAAGGTGGGGCTATTTAACATTCCTTGTGGTAAAACTGTCCAGTGATATCTTTTATTAGGTTCTGAATAGTTCACCGCAGGCACAGTAAATGCAAATTTTTCCTGATCAGGGGGGCTCAGAGGAATAGAGAAAAAACAATCCTTTAAATCAATCACCATTACCTCATGATCTTGGGGAATCAAATTAGGATTGGGCGTTCCGCATTGTAAAGGGCCCATAGGTTGAATACAGGCATTAATGGCACGAAGATCGTGCAAGAAATGCCACTTTCCACTTTTCTTTTTTATGACAAAAACAGGGGTATTCCATGGACTAGTGGAAGACACAATATGACCAGCAAGCAGCTGATCTTTAACCAGTTGGTGGAGAGCCGTTAATTTTTCGTGTGACATGGGCCATTGATCAATCCACACCGGCTCTTTAACCAGCCAAGTCAACGGGAGGGCAGTAGCCTCAGTCTTCCATAGTGAGGGTGGCACCCAATTTACTAAGTAGGTCGCGTCCCCAAAGGCTGACATGAATATCCAATATAAAGGGGCGAACTAGAATGACCAAATCTGAGTTAGGCAAATGGGCTGAAAGAAATCGTGCACTTTGACGTGCACTTTTACGACCCCCCACACCCCACACACTTGGACAGGGTTCAGTTGGCCAGGTGTCAGGCCACTGTTTGGCAGAGATCACTGAAACATCCGCTCCAGTGTCCAAAATTCCCTCTAAGGGCTTACCCTGCAACACAATGATCTGATGGGGCCGTTGAAATGTGATCGGGGTAGTGATAGCAGCTATGACGGAAGTGGCCGGGTCAGTAGAACCGAAGCCTCCTTCCCCTCTCTCTTTAGGCTCTCCCCCTGCTGGGACAAAATAAGGCAAATGCAGGAGTTGAGCAGGACTAGTATAAATGGGCAAATTTTGGGGCAAGTTGGTCCACAATTGAACATAAATAATTCCAGTATAGTCCGAATCTATCACTCCGGGAATAACAAAAATACCTTTTTTACCCATGCTTGATCGTGGAAGGACAAGCCCTACATAGTTTTGTGGTAAAGGGCCTGATAATTGGGATGGAACTATTTGAACCTCCCCAGGGAATTTAAATTTCACTTCCTCCTGCAGTATCAAATCAATACCAGCACTACCTCTTGTAGCTGCAGGAGTATTTTCTATTGTTGGTTTGTTGTCTCTGTTTGGACTCCCAAAAACCATGCCCGCTCTCTCTCTTCCTCACGCTTTTCCCAAAAGCCCCTCCCCCTCTCTCTTCCTCCCACTTCTCCCAAAAGCCTCGCGCGCTCTCTCTTCCACACGCTTCACCCAAATTCCTCTTGCATCACTCTCTCTATCTCTTACTCACCCTTCCCCCAAAAACCTCTCCCCCCTCTCTCTTCCTCATGCTTATCCCAAAAAGCATCCCGTCTCACTTGCTCACCCTTCTCCCAAAAGTCTCTCCCTCTCTCTCTTCCTCACGCTTCTCCCAAAATGCCTCCCCCTCTCTTTCTCACCGTTGTCCCAAAAGCATCTCCCTCTCTCTCTCTTCCTCACCCTTCTCCCGAAAGCCTCCCCCTCTCTCTCTCTTTCTCATCATTTTCCAAAAAGCTTCTCCCTTTCTCTCTCTTCCTCACCCTTCTCCCAAAGGCATCTCCCTCTCTCTCTCTTCCTCATCCTTCTCCCAAAAGCCTCTTCCTCTCTCTCTTTCTCACTCTTCCTCCAGCAGCCTCTCACTCCCTCTCTTCCTCACCCATCACCCTAACCCTAACCCTAACCCTTACCTTTCTTTCTCTCTTACTCACCGTTGTCCCAAAGGCGTCTCCCTCTCTCTCTCTTACTCACCCTTCTCCAAAAATCCTCTTCGTCTCTCTTTCTCACCCTTCCGCCAGTAGCCTCTCACTCCCTCTCTTCCTCACGCTTCACCCAAATGCCTCTCGCCTCACTCTCTCTCTCTCTTCCTCACTGCTCTACCAAAAACCTCTCCCCCTCTCTCTCTCATGCTTATCCCAAAAACGTCCTGTCTCTCTTTCTCACCCTTCTCCCAAAAGCATGTCCCTTTCTCTCACTTGCTCACCCTTCTCCCAAAATCCTCTCCCTCTCTCTCTCTTTTTCACCCTTATCCAAAAAGGCTGTCCCTTTTTCTCTCTTCCTCACCCTTCTCCCAAAGGCGTCTCCCTCTCTCTCTCTTCCTCACCATTCCTGCAATAGCCTCTCACTCCTTGTCTTCCTCACGCTTCACCCAAATGCCTCTCGCATCACTCTCTCTCTTCCTCCCCCTTCTCCCAAAAGCCTTGCCCGCTCTCTCTCTTCCTCACGCTTTTCCCAAAAGCCCCTCCCCCTCTCTCTTCCTCCCACTTCTCCCAAAAGCCTCGCGCACTCTCTCTTCCTCACGCTTCACCCAAATTCCTCTTGCATCACTCTCTCTATCTCTTACTCACCCTTCCCCCAAAAACCTCTCCCCCCCCATCTTCCTCATGCTTATCCCAAAAAGCATCCCGTCTCACTTGCTCAGCCTTCTCCCAAAAGTCTCTCCCTCTCTCTCTTCCTCACGCTTCTCCCAAAATGCCTCCCCCTCTCTTTCTCACCGTTGTCCCAAAAGCATCTCCCTCTCTCTCTCTTCCTCACCCTTCTCCCGAAAGCCTCCCCCTCTCTCTCTCTTTCTCACCATTTTCCAAAAAGCTTCTCCCTTTCTCTCTCCTCCTCACCCTTCTCCCAAAAGCATCTCCCTCTCTCTCTCTTCCTCATCCTTCTCCCAAAAGCCTCTTCCTCTCTCTCTTTCTCACCCTTCCTCCAACAGCCTCTCACTCCCTCTCTCTTACTCACCCTTCTCCCAAAAACCTCTCCCCCTCTCTCTCTTCCTCATGCTTATCCGAAAAAGCTTCCCTTCTCTCTTTCTCACCCTTCTCCCAGAAGCATCTCCCTCTCTCTAACTTCCTCACCCTTCTCCCAAAAGCCTCTCCCCCTCTCTCTCTTCCTCATGCTTATCCGAAAAAGCTTCCCTTCTCTCTTTCTCACCCTTCTCCCAGAAGCATCTCCCTCTCTCTCTCTTACTCACCCTTCTCCCAAAAACCTCTCCCCCTCTCTCTCTTCCTCATGCTTATCCGAAAAAGCTTCCCTTCTCTCTTTCTCACCCTTCTCCCAGAAGCATCTCCCTCTCTCCGTTTCTCACCCTTCTCCCAAAAGCATCTCCCTCTCTTTCAAATCCTCACCCTTCTCCCAAAAGCCTGTTCCTCTCTCTATTTTTCTCACCATTCTCCATGTAGCCTCTCACTCTTTCTCTTCCTGACCCATCACCCTAAGCCTAACCCTAACACTTCTTTCTCTCTTTCTCACCAATCTACAAAAAGACCCTCCCTCTCTCTCTCTTCCTCACCCTTCCGCCAATAGCCTCTCACTCCCTCTCTTCCTCACACTTCACCCAAATGCCTCTCGCCTCACTCTCTCTCTCTTCCTCACCGTTCTCCCAAAAACCTCTCCCCCTCCCTCTCTCTTCCTCATGCTTATCCCAAAAGCATGTCCCTCTCTCTCATTTGCTCACCCATCTCCCAAAAGCCTCTCCCGATCTCTCTCTTCCCCAAGCTTCATCCAAACGCCTCTCGCCTCACTCTCTCTCTCTTACTTCCTCACCCTTCTCCCAAAAGTCTCTTCCTCTCTCTCTTTCTCACCCTTCCTCCAATAGCCTCTAACTCCCTCTCTTCCTCACCCATCACCCTAACCCTAACCCTTCTTTGTCTCTTTCTCACCGATCTCCCAAAAGGCCCTCCCTCTCTCTCGCTACCAGATCCTTCTCCCAAAAGCCTCTCCATCTCTCTCTCTTCCTCACCCTTCTCCCAAAAGCCTCTTCCTCTCTCTCTCTCTTTTTTTTTTTTAATATATTTTATTAAATTTTATATGGGTATGGGAAGGATACGGATAATATGGGTAGAGGATGGGGTTAGGGAGTGGAGTTGGGATAGGGATGGGAATAGGGGTAGGGATAGGTACAGTAGTGGGGTTACCCCCACATAAAAAATCCAACGCTTACACAAGCAGACTCTCGTCCGGGTACACGTATTGAATAACAGTAATTAATACAATTAAGTCTTCTAAGTCTATGGAGTATCCAAAGTTTTTTGCCCACACTATCATTGTTTCTTTTACTTGTTCTTCCATCTTCCAATTTAATAGAAATTTATAAAGTTTCTTGATCAAATTTTCATCTGTTTTCAAGTGTTTTGTCAAATACTGTCTGTTCTTTATAAAAGTCCATTACTTTTACATCTTTTTCATATCTTGTTTGAATTTGCAGATAGGACCACCATGTTAAGTCAATGCCTTGTTGATAGAGAGTTAGTCTGTCTTTAAGTTTTCCATCCTTATCTAAAATGTCTTTATAAGTAACAAGTTTTTCATAGTTAATTAAATTTGGATAAGCAAATGCTTCCATCGTTGAAAGCCACTCTGGTATTTTCATATATATTTTATGTTAAATTTTCTCCCACTCTGAGAACAACACATTCCTTATGGCATGTCTTTGAAAATATTTATGTACTTTGTTTTTCTCATACCATGAGAACGCATGCCAGCCCAATTGTAAGTCATGTCCCTCCAAATAAAGAAGTCGTTTATTTCTCAGCATAATCCATTCTTTGAGCCAAAGTAACATAGACGCTTGGTAATAAAGTCTCCAGTCCGGAAGTCCAAAGCCCCCTCTATCTTTTGTTTCTTGTAGTAGTTTAGTTTTAATTCGTGCTTTCTTCCCTTGCCATATAAATCTCAATATTGTTGAATTTAAATCATCAAAACATTTCTTACCCAATTTAACAGGGATTGTTTGAAATAGAAAAAGTATTTTTGGTAAAATGTTCATCTTCACAGCCGCTATTCTGCCTAACAATGTCAATTGAAGATTTTTCCACTCTTCCAAATCTACTTTTATTTGTTTCATTAGTTTTTCATAATTATCTTCTTTTATTGTTGTATATTTTGATGTTAAATAGATTCCTAAGTATTTAACTTTTTTAGCCATTTGAAGATTTGATCTTTCTGCAAGTTGAGATCTCTGTTTGTCTGTTAGGTTTTTTGTTAATACTTTAGTCTTTTCTTTATTTATCTTCAAGCCTGCTACATCTCCAAATTCCTCTATTTTCTGCAGAAGTATAGTAACTGTTTCCAATGGTTCCTCTATAATAAAGACTAAATCATCCGCAAAAGCCTGTAATTTATATTTTTGTTCTTTTATTTCCAATCCTTTAATTTCCGTATCTTGTCTAATGTCTCTAGCCAACACTTCCAGTGTAAGAATAAATAACAAGGGGGATAGTGGACATCCCTGTCTTGTGCCTTTTTTGATATCAAAGCCATCTGTATATTTTTCATTTAAAAATATCTTTGCTGTTTGTTTATTATATATTTCTTGAATCGCATTTATAAAGTTTTTACCAAAGTCCATTTCCATCAACTGTTGAAACATAAATTGCCAATTTAAATTATCAAAGGCTTTTTGTGCGTCAAGAAATATAAGTGCTATCTGTTTCCCTGGCTGATGTTCATAATATTCTAAAACATTTAAAATAATCCTTAAATTGTTCTTTATCTGTCTTTTAGGCAAAAAACCATTTTGATCTGTATGAATAAATTCAGTCAGGAATTTCTTCAATCTTTCTGCCATTATTGAAGTAAAAATTTTGTAATCCACATTTAATAGTGATATTGGTCTATAATTTTTGATTTGTGTAAGATCAGTATCTTCTTTAGTTATCAAGGTAATATTAGCTTCAGTCCATGAATTTGGTATTTTTGTCTCTAAAAAGATTTCATTGTACAATTCTTTCAAAATCGGGCTTACTGTTTCTTGTAAAACTACATAAACTTCTGCAGGGAGCCCATCAGGCCCCGGGGTTTTATCCTTCTTTTGTCTTTTTATTGCCTCTGTGATCTCCATCATTGTTATCTTCTCATTTAAAATATGTCGCATATTCTCTGGCACCTTTGGAAGATCAGCTCTAACTAAATAATCTTTTATTGCTTCTTCAGAGACCACCTCTGCCTTATACAATGTCTCATAATAATCTTTAACAATTTTTTCCATCGCATCATTGTGGCAATATATCTAGCCTTTTGAGTCTTGTAATTTACTTATCATTCTCTTTTCTCTTTCTTTCTTCAATCTATATGAAAGCCATCTTCCCGGTTTATTAGCATTTTCAAAAAAAAATTGTTTGGATCATTTAATCTGTTGTGCCATCATCTCCATCTCAGATAAATTTAATTTATGTTTTATCAATTCCATTTGTGCTTTTAGTTCCTTCTTTTGTGGGTCAATTCGTAATTCCAATTCCAATTTTTTAATTTCTTCTTTCAGCCTCAACTGTACTTGCTTCTTATCTTTGTTCTTTTTGGCAGTATATGTTATAGCCAAACCTCTAAAATATGCTTTCGCCGTATCCCATACATTTTGAAGAGAGGTTTCTTCTTTCTTCTTTATTTTTTAAAAAAATTCCATTTCTTTTGTTGCTAATTGTAAAAATTCTTTCTCTTTCAATATAGATTTATTTAATGACCACCTTGATTGTTTCTTGGTTCCTTTCCAAATCATTTTAAGTGGATTATGATCTGCCCAAATATTAGGTTCTATTTTGACCTCTTGTATTATAGTCTTCAAATTTTGAGACATCCATATCATATCAATTCTTGACCATGATTTATGGCGGTTCGAATAAAATGTATATTGTGACTTTTCCGGATTCATCTCTCTCCAAACATCTTGTAAGAGCAATTCCTCTTTCATTTTTAAAAAGGTCTTCGGTAGAACGTTTCCTCCTTTTTTCCCTTGTTTGGAACTTTTATAATCTTGTATTGCATCAGCTACTACATTAAAATCTCCTAATAAGCAAAGATTTTGGTAATTTAAATCCACTAGTTTATCATGTAATTGTTGGTAAAACTGGTCTTGCTTCTCATTGGGTGCATATATTGCCACCATCAATATTTGTTTTTGATTCCATGTAATTTCTACTATTAATAGTCTCCCCTCTTCATCAGCATAGATTTGTTTTGGGTTCAACTTTTCTTTTATATACAAAGCTATACCTCTTTTCTTTTGAATTGCCAAAGAAGCATGAAGTTTACCCAATTTAGATTGTTCTAAAATTCTAAGATGTTGTCTCTTAATATGTGTCTCTTGAATACAAATTATATCCTTTTTTAGTTTTTGTAGTCTAGTAAATATTTTTCTCCTTTTTGAAGGAGAGTTCAGACCATTTATATTTATTGAAAAAACTCCAATCTCCTCCATAACTTCAATTATTTCTAGCCCTCAATCTTCTAGGTGAGGTTATCTGTCTCTGATCTTTCGGTCTTACATCTTCCTCTGTTTGTGTCTTTTTAGGTTCATCCTCTTCCATCTGTTTAGATGTTCCAGCCACATTCATCTCTTGTTTCTTAGGCTCCGCTTCACCTCTTTCCAAAAAATCTCTATGATTATTGAAAAATTCCTCCGCTTGAAGTGGGGTGTTCAATCTATATCTTTTCGTGTCCCAAAAAATTAACACTCCTTCTGGAATCAACCATCTGAAGTTGATTCCTTTATTAAACAATTTCTTTGTTAAAAATTGATATTCTCTTCGGGCTTCTCTTATCCTTCTAGGAATTTGCTTAAGAACTACAAGTTCTTTTTCTTTATATTTCAGCGGTTGATCTCTTATTGCTCTCAGGATGTCATCTCTTACTGATCTTTTAACAAATCTTACATGAATTTCCCTAGGAACTCTATTTTTTCTAGCATAGCTTGAGTTAACTCTAAAAGCCTGATCTATCTCTTTTTTCATTTGATCCTTTTCTGTTCCGAGCAGCTCCGCCAATAGCTCACTCATCAGCTCCAACAAATTCTCATCTTTCTCTTCTATGACATTTTGAAATCTTAAAAAATATGATGACCTTTCCATCTCCGCCACGGCAATGCTGTCTTCCAATTCTACATTTACTTGCGCCAATCTCTGATTCTCTCCTTGGAGGTATTCTAATTTCTGATCCACTTCCACCGACTTATCTTCTATTTTTTGCATCCTTTGTTGGTTATCTATAATCGCCTGTTGGAAGGCTTCCATTTTTTGATCCATTTTAACAAGATCATTTTTCAAATCCTCAAAATTTTTGTCTGACTCTTTTTTATTTTTATCTGACTCCATTTTCATATCCATTTTCATCTCTGCGATTGCTTGTAATATCGCTTGAATATCTTTAGACTGGGGTTCCACCTTTTCTTGTTGTAAAAATGTAGTAATTGATTTTTGGGGGACAGGGCTCGCCGATGATGAAGCAGGAGCAGAAGTTGCCTTTTTAGTCCCCTTCCCCAAATTTGAAGTTGCCATCTTTGGGTTATTCTGCTATTTTATAATCCACCAGATGGCCCAATGGCCAATTGTAATTGTAATCCACCAGAGGGCCCGATGGCCAATTGTAATCCCTTATCCTCCTATTGTTAGGAGAGGAAGCCAAACATACTTCAAAAAAAAGAAAAAGAAAAAGAAAAAGAAAAAAAAATAGTTCCAAAGCAAAAAAAAGAAAAAAAGATGCAGGATAACAGGAAGCCCCCCTAATCTTAAAAAAAAAAGAAATAAAAAATTTACCCAAAGGCAAAACCCAAAAGACCCAAAAAACCAAAGCAAAATAAAAATAAAAGGTAGAAAAGCAATCCCAAATTGATAAAAATAATGAAGAAGGAGAACCCAAAAAAAAATCCAACACACAAAAAAACCTAGAATTAAAAATAACACAACAAAATCCTGACCCAGAAAAAAAAAAAAAAAGGTGTGGTAAAATTTGTCCAATTTATAATCCAACTGGTCCCATTCTTGATGTTTAATTCTTCTTAAAATACACGTTATACAGCCACAGACCAAAAGGGAAAGAGAAAGAGAAAAAACCAGAGTCTCTTTAGATAACTTGTGGCAAGAGATAAGAATGTCTGGGCATTCAGCCAAAACTTTCACTCTAAACAAACCGCAGTTGCCGAGAACAAAGGGGGAAAAAAACTAGCAACAAATAACTTTCCCAGGCTTTGGCCAGGGAAGAAAAAAATAAAAAAAAAGACAAAATAGAGAGTTATTCAGAATAAATGAAAAAAGAATACTAAAAAAAAGCAAAATTAAAACAAGAATGGCTTTCCCGATGAAAATATTACTTTTCTTTTAAAAGGCAAATATATTTCCTCGACTTTAGACTTTTAAAGAGTTTAAGGTAAATCAAATTTGTTCTTCTTTTTGTTGAAGTAGCTTAAACCGCCGCTTGTACGGGAGGGGGGGGAAGGAAAAAAAACCCCTCCTTCCTCCCTTCAGGCTTCCTGGTTTAATTGAAGACAGACTTTTGAAAAGGCATTTAAGATCAAAGTCCACATTGCCAAAGTGAAGAAAGCAAAGTCTCACCCGGACCGGCTGCTTGCTGTCAAACTCCGCTGTTTCTCCGTCTCCGCAAAACAGCTGTTAATGGCTGAACGCATAAATGCGGTCCGCCTTTCTTCTGTCGGTTCCAGGGGCTGCTTTGAGTTCTGCGGGCCGGCTGCTGCCGGCCCGCGTTCCTCAAAGATTCACCCTTCAGTGGCCACCTCTCCGGGGTGGCATTTGGCCCCAAAGGACCAACCAACAGACGAATATCGGACCTAAGGGGTGGACGATCGCCTCCCTAGGTCTGGCTTCAGCAAGGTCCCGGAAATCACTCCCTCTCTCTCTTTCTCTTTCTCACCCTTCCTCCAATAGCCTCTCACTCCCTCTCTTCCTCACCAATCACCCTAACCCTAACCCTTCTTTGTCTCTTTCTCACCAATCTCCCAAAAGGCTCTCCCTCTCTCTCTCTTCCTCACCCTTCTCTGAAAAGCACCACCCCCCTCTCTCTCTTCATCACCATTTTCCCAAAAGGGTCTCCCTTTCTCTCTCCTCTCCCTTCTGCCAAAAACCCATCCCTCTATCTCTTCCTCACCATTTTGCCAAAGGTCTCTCTCTCTCTCTCTTCCTCATCCTTCTCCCAAAAGCCCCTTCCTCTCTGTCTCTCTTCCTCACCCTTCTCCCAAAGGCCTCTCCCCCTCTCTCTTCCTCACCCTTCTCCCAAAAGCCTCTCGCTCTCTCTCCCTTCCTCATCCTTCTCCCAAAAGCCTCTCCCTCTCTCTCTTCCTCACCCTTCTCCCAAACGCCTCTCCCTCTCTCTCTTCCTCACCCTTCTCCCAAAAGCCTCTCCCTCTCTCTCTTCCTCACCTTTCTCCCAAAA
>JALGBA010003357.1:0-14982 GCA_023970755.1 Azemiops feae | reverse complement strand
AAGGAGGATAATCGAAAAAAGAAAAAAGAAAAAAATAATAGGAAAAAAAGGAAAATGGAAAAAAGAAAAAAGGAAAAAAGAAAAAGAAAAAAGAAAAAAGAAAAAGGAAAAAAGAAAAAGGAAAAAAGAAAAAGGAAAAAGGGAAAAAGAAAAAGGGAAAAAGAAAAAGAAAAAAGAAGTTAATAAGGAAAAAGAAAAAACTAAAAATATAAAGAAAACAAAAAATAAAGAAAAAAATGAAATAAAAAAAAGAAAAAGAAAAAAGAAAAAGAAAATAAAAAAAGAAAAAGAAAAAATGAAGTTGGGGTAGGCGTCAGGGTGTGGGTCGTGGTTAGTGTCGAGGTGTGGATCGATGTCGGGGTCGGGGTCGGGGTCAAAGTCAGGGTCGGGGTCGGGGTCTGGATCAGGGTCAAAGTTGGGGTCGGGGTTTGTTGTCAGGGTGTAGGACGTGGAAGAATTCGGGGTTGGGGTCGGGGTCGAGGTTGGGGTCTGGAACGAAGTTGGGGTCGGGGTCGGAGATCCGGTTCGGGTTCGGTGTCAGGGTCGAAGATGGGGTCAGGGTCAGGGTTGGGTTTGGGGTTAGGGTTGAGGTTGAAAAAAGTGAAAATATAAAGAAACCAAAAAATAAAGAAAAAAAATGAAATGAAAAAGAAAAAGAAAAAAGAAAAAAGAAAATGAAAAAAGAAAAAAGGAAAAGAAAGGAAAAAAGGAAAAGAAAAAAAGGAAAATAATAAGGAAAAGAAAATGAAATGAAAAACAAAAAGGAAAAAAGAAATAGAAAAAAGAAAAAAGAAAGAAAAAAAGAAACTGAAAAGAAAAAAGAAAAAGAAAAAGGAAAAAGGAAAAAGGAAAAAAAGGAAAAAGAAAAAGAAAAGAAAAATAAAAAGAAGAAATTAATAAGAAAAAAAGAAAAAGAAAAAAGAAAAAAGAAAAAAGAAAAAAGAAAAAAGAAAAAAGAAAAAAGAAAAAAGAAAAAAGAAAAAAGAAAAAAGAAAAAAGAAAAAAGAAAAAAGAAAAAAGAAAAAAGAAAAAAGAAATATAATAATAGGAAAAAAGAAAAAGGAAAGAAAAAATAGGGGGAAAATAAAAGAAAAAAGAAAAGGAAAAAGAAAAAGAAAAAAGGAAAAAGAAACGAAAAAGGGTAAAAGAAAAAAGAAGCAGGGGAAAAGAAGAAGAAAATAAAATGGGAAAGGAAAGAAAAAGAAAAAAAGAAAAAGAAAAAGAAGAATTTAATACGAAAAAAAGGAAAAGGAAAAAGAAAAAGAAAAGGAGGATAATCGAAAAAAGAAAAAAATAATAGGAAAAAAAGGAAAATGGAGAAAAGAAAAAGGAAAAAAGAAAAAAAAGAGAAAGAAGTGAAAATATAAAGAAACCAAAAAATAAAGAAAAAAAATGATATGAAAAATAAAAAGAAAAAAGAAAAAGAAAAAAGAAGAAAGCAAAAATATGAAAGAGCGAAAAAGAGAAAAAGGAAAAAGGAAAAAGGAAAACAAAAAAGGGAAAAGGGGAAAAAGAAAAAAGAAAATGAAAAAAGAAAAAAGAAAAAAGGAAAAAGAAAAAGAAAAAGAAAAAGAAAAAGAAAAAAAAGAAATTAAAAAGGAAAAAAGAAAAAGAAAAGGAGGATAATCGAAAAAAGAAAAAGGAAAAAGGAAAAAAGAAAAAGAAAAAAGAAAAAGGAAAAAGGAAAAAAGAAAAAGGGAAAAAGAAAAAGAAAAAAGAAATTAATAAGAAAAAAGAAAAAACTAAAAATATAAAGAAAACAAAAAATAAAGAAAAAAAATGAAATAAAAAAAAGAAAAAGAAAAAAGAAAAAAGAAAAAGAAAATAAAAAAAGAAAAAGAAAAAATGAAGTTGGGGTAGGCGTCAGGGTGTGGGTCGTGGTTAGTGTCGGGGTGTGGATCGATGTCGGGGTCGGGGTCGGGGTCAAAGTCAGGGTCGAAAGAAAGAAAGAAAAGGAAAGAAAAAATAGGGGGGAAAAAAAAGAAAAAAGAAAAGGGGAAAGGGAAAAAGGAAAAAGGAAAAAGAAAAAAGAAGTGGGGGAAAAGAAGAAGAAAATGAAATGGGAAAGGAAAGAAAAAGAAAAAAAGAAAAAGAAAAAGAAGAATTTAATACGAAAAAAGGAAAAGGAAAAAGAAAAAGAAAAGAAAAAAGGAAAAAGGAAAGGTAAATTAAAAAGGAAAAAAGAAAAAGAAAAGGAGGATAATCGAAAAAAGAAAAAAATAATAGGAAAAAAAGGAAAATGGAGAAAAGAAAAAGGAAAAAAGAAAAAGGAAAAAAGAAAAAAAAGAGAAAGAAGAAATTAATAATAAAAAAAGAAAAAAGGAAAAGAGAAAAGAGAAAAAGAAAGGAAAAAAGAAAAAGAAAAAAAGGAAAAGAAGAAAAGAAAAGGAAATGAAAAAGAAAAAGGAAAAAAGAAATAGAAAAAAAATAGAAAGGAAAAAAGGAAATGAAAAGAAAAAAGAAAAAGAAAATGAAAAAAGAAAAAGAAAAAAGAAATATAATAATAGGAAAAAAGAAAAAGGAAAGAAAAAATAGTGGAAAAAAGAAAAAGAAAAAAGAAAAGGAAAAGAAAAAGAAAAAGAAAAAGAAAAAGCAAATGAAAAAAGAAAAAAGAAGAAAAAGAAGAAATTAATAATAAAAAAAGAAAAAAGTGAAAATATAAAGAAAAAATAAAGAAAAAAGGAAAAAAGAAAAAAGAAAAAAGAAGAAAGGAAAAATATGAACGAGCGAAAAAGAGAAAAAGGAAAAAAGGAAAAATGAACACAAAAAAGAAAAAAGAAAAGGGGAAAGGGAAAAAGAAAAAAGGAAAAAGAAACGAAAGAGGGTAAAAGAAAAAAGAAGCGGGGGAAAAGAAAAAGAAAATGAAATGAAAAAAGAAAAAGAAAAAAGGAAAATAGAAAAAAGAAAAAGAAAGGAAAAAAGAAAAAGAAAAAGTGGAAAAAAGAAAAAAGAAAAAGAAATGAAAAAGAAAAAGGAAAAAAGAAAAAGAAATGAAAAAGAAAAAGGAAAAAAGAAAAAGAAGAAATTAATAAGAAAAAAGAAAATAGGAAAAAGAAAATGAAAAACAGAAAAAAGGAAAAGTAATACAAAAAAGGAAAAAGGGGGGGGAAAGGAAAAAATAAAAAATAAAAAAGGAATAAGAAAAAGAAAAAGAAGAAAAAAGAAAAGGAAAAAAGGAAAATAGAAAAAAGAAAAAAGAAGATGAAGAATAGGAAAAATAAAAGAAAGGGAAAAGAAAAAGGAAAAAAGAAAAAGAAGAAATTAATAAGAAAAAAGAAAATAGGAAAAAGAAAATGAAAAACAGAAAAAAGGAAAAGTAATACAAAAAAGGAAAAAAGGGGGGGGAAGGAAAAAGAAAAAAGAAAAAAGAAAAACAAAGTAAAAGGTCGGGGTTAGGGTTGGGGTTAGGGTCGGGGTTGGCGTCGGGTACAAAGTCGGGGTAGGGTTGTGGGTCGTGGTGATGGTCATGGTTGGGGTCAGGGGTGGGGTCGGGATCGGGATCGGGGTCGGGGTCGGGGTCGGGATCGAAGTCAGTGTCGGGGTCTGTGTCAGGTTTAGGGTCAGGGTCAGGGTCTGTGTCGATGTCGGGGTCAGTTTAGGGGTTAGGGTCAGGGTTAATGTCAGGGTTTGGGTCTGGGTCGGGGTCAGGGTTAGTGTCAGGGTAAGGGTCAGGGTTACTGTCAAAGTTTGGGTCGGGGTCTGGGTCAAAGTTGGGGTCGGGGTTCGTTGTCGGGGTCGGGTTTAGGGTCGGGGTGTGGGACGGGTACGAAGTTGGGGTTGGGGTCGGGGTCAAGGTCGGGGACGAAGTTGGGGTCAGGGTCGGGGATCGGGGTCGGATTCGTGATCAGGGTCGAAGACGGGGTCAGGGTCAGGGTTAGGGTTGGTGTTAAGGTTGAGGTTGAAAAAAGTGAAAATATAAAGAAACCAAAAAATAAAGAAAAAAAATGAAATGAAAAAGAAAAAGAAAAAGAAATAAGAAAAAGAAAGGAAAAAAGAAAAAAGAAAAAAGAAGAAAGCAAAAATATGAAAGAGCGAAAAAGAGAAAAAGGAAAATGGAAAAATGAAAACAAAAAATGGAAAAAGGGAAAAAGAAAAAAGAAAATGAAAAAAGAAAAAGAAAAAAGAAAAAAGAAAAAAGAAAAAAGAAAAAAGAAAAAAGGAAAAAGGAAAAAGAAAAAGAAAAAGAAAAAGAAAAAGAAAAAGAAAAAGAAAAAGAAAATAAAGAAATTAAAAAGGAAAAAAGAAAAAGAAAAGGAGGATAATCGAAAAAAGAAAAAAGAAAAAAATAATAGGAAAAAAAAGGAAAATGGAAAAAAGAAAAAGGAAAAAAGAAAAAGAAAAAAGAAAAAAGAAAAAGGAAAAAAGAAAAAGGAAAAAGGAAAAAAGAAAAACGGAAAAAGAAAAAGAAAATGAAATTAATAAGAAAAAAGAAAAAACTAAAAATATAAAGAAAACAAAAAATAAAGAAAAAAAATGAAATAAAAAAAGAAAAAGAAAAAAGAAAAAGAAAATAAAAAAAGAAAAAGAAAAAATGAAGTTGGGGTAGGCGTCAGGGTGTGGGTCGTGGTTAGTGTCGGGGTGTGCATCGATGTCGGGGTCGGGGTCGGGGTCAAAGTCAGGGTCGGGGTCTGGGTCAGGGTCAAAGTTATGGTCAGGGTTTGTTGTCAGGGTGTGGGACGTGGAAGAATTCGGGGTTGGGGTCGGGGTCGAGGTTGGGGTCGGGAACGAAGTTGGGGTCGGGGTCGGGGATCCGGTTCGGGTTCGGTGTCAGGGTCGAAGATGGGGTCAGGGTCAGGGTTGGGTTTGGGGTTAGGGTTGAGGTTGAAAAAAGTGAAAATATACAGAAACCAAAAAATAAAGAAAAAAAATGAAATGAAAAATAAAAAGAAAAAAGAAAAAAGAAAAGGGAAAAGGGAAAAAGGAAAAAGAAACAAAAAAGGGAAAAAGAAAAAAGAAGACAGGGAAAAAAGAAAAAAGAAAAAAGAAAAAAGAAATATAATAATAGGAAAAAAGAAAAAGGAAAGAAAAAATAGGGGGAAAAAAAGAAAAAAGAAAAGGGGAAAAAGAAAATGAAAAAAGAAAAAGAAAAAAAGAAAAAAGAAAAAAGAAAAAAGAAAAAAGAAAAAAGAAAAAAGAAAAAAGGAAAAAGAAAAAAGAAAAAAGAAAAAAGAAAAAAGAAAAAAGAAAAAAAAAGAAATATAATAATAGGAAAAAAGAAAAAGAAAGAAAAAATGGGGAAAAAAAAAGAAAGAAAACGGGAACGGGATAAAAAAAAAAAAGCAAAGAAACGAAAAAAGCGGTAAAAGAAAAAGAGCGGGGGGAAGTGAAGGAAAAGAAAATGAATATGAAAAAAGCAAGATGAAAAAAAGAAAAAAAAGAAAAAAAAGAAAAAAAAGGGAATAATTAATAAGAAAAAAGGAAAAAGGAAAAAAGAAAAGAAAAAGAAAAACCAAATGAAAAAAGAAAAAAGAAAAAGAAGAAATTAATAATAAAAAAAGAAAAAAATGAAAATATAAAGAGAAGAAAAAATAAAGGAAAAAGGAAAAAAGAAGAAAGATAAAATATGAAAGAGCAAAAAAGAGAAAAAGGAAAAAAGGAAAAATGAAAACAAAACAGGGAAAAAGGGAAAAAGGGAAAAAGAAAAAAGAAAAAAGAAAAAAAGGAAAAGGAAAAGGAAAAAAAGAAAAAGAAAAAGAAGAAATTAATAAGAAAAAAGGAAAAAGGAAAAAGAAAAAGAAAAGAAAAAAGAAAACAGGAAAGGTAAATTAAAAAGGAAAAAAGAAAACGAAAAGAAGGATAATCGAAAAAAGAAAAAAGAAAAAAATAATAGGAAAAAAAGGAAAATGGAAAAAAGAAAAAAGGAAAAAAGAAAAAGAAAAAGAAAGAAAAAGTAAAAAGGAAAAAAAGAAAAAAGGAAAAAAAAAGAAACAAAAGAAATTAATAAGAAAAAAGAAAAAAGTGAAAATATAAAGAAAACAAAAAATAAAGAAAAAAAATGAAATGAAAGAGAAAAAGTAAAAAGAAAGAAAATAGAAAAAATAAAAAAGGAATAAGAAAAAGAAAAAGAAGAAAAAAGAAAAGGAAAAAAGAAAAAGAAAAAAGGGAAAAAGGGAAAAAAGGAAAAAGAAAAAAGAAAAAAGGAGAAGAAAAGAAAAAGAAAAAGAAAAAAGAAAAATGATAATAGGAAAAAAGAAAAAGGAAAGAAAAATAGGGAAAAAAGAAAAATAAGAAAAGGGGAAAGGGAAAAAGAAAAAAGGAAAAAGAATCGAGAAAGGGTAAAAGAAAAAAGAAGGGGGGAAGAAAAAGAAAGGAAAAAAGAAAAAGAAAAAAGGAAGAAGAAGAAACTAATAAGAAAAAAGAAAATAGGAAAAAGAAAATGAAAAACAGAAAAAAGGAAAAGTAATACAAAAAAGGAAAAAGGGGAAAAAAAGGAAAATAGAAAAAATAAAAAAGGAATTAAGAAAAAGAAAAAGAAAAAAAAAGAAAAGGAAAAAAGAAAAAAGGAAAACAAAGAAAAAGGTCGGGGTTAGGGTCGGGGTTAGGGTCGTGGTTGTCGTCGGGTACGAAGTCGGGGTAGGGTCGGGGTCGATAGTCGGGGTTCGGGGTCTGAGTCGGGTTAGGTGCCGGCGTGGGGATGGGGTCAGGGTCAGGGTCAAAGTTGGGGTCGGGGTTTGTTGTCGGGGTGTGGGACGGGGACAAAGTCGGGGTTGGGGTCGGGGACGAAGTTGGAGTCGGGGTCGGGGATCGGGTTCGGGTTCGGTGTCAGGGTCGAAGATGGGGTCAGGATCAGGGTTAGGTTTGGGGTTAGGGTTGAGGTTGAAAAAAGTGAAAATATAAACAAACCAAAAAATAAAGAAAAAAAATGAAATGAAAAAGAAAAAAGAAAAAAGAAAAAAGAAAAAAGAAAAAAGAAAAAAGAAAAAAGAAAAAAGAAAAAAGAAAAAAGAAAAAAGAAAAAAGAAAAAAGAAAAAAGAAAAAAGAAATATAATAGGAAAAAAGAAAAAGGAAAGAAAAAATAGGGGGGAAAAAAAGAAAAAAAAAGGGGAAAGGGAAAAAGAAAAAAGGAAAAAGAAACGAAAAAGGGTAAAAGAAAAAAGAAGCGGGGAAAAAGAAGAAGAAAATGAAATGGGAAAGTAAAGAAAAAGAAAAAAAGAAAAAGAAAAAAAAGAATTTAATACGAAAAAAAGGAAAAGGAAAAAGGAAATGAAAAGAAAAAAAGGAAAAAGGAAAGGTAAATTAAAAAGGGAAAAAGAAAAAGAAAAGGAGGATAATCGAAAAAAGAAAAAAATAATAGGAAAAAAAGGAAAATGGAGAAAAGTAAAAGGAAAAAGGAAAAAGAAACGAAAGAGGGTAAAAGGAAAAAGAAGCGGGGGAAAAGAAAAAGAAAATGAAATGAAAAAAGAAAAAGAAAAAAGAAAAAAGAAAAATGAAATGAAAAATATGAAAGAGCGAAAAAGAGAAAAAGGAAAGAAGGAAAAATGAAAACAAAACAGAGAAAAAGGGAAAAAGAAAAAAGAAAAAGAAAATGAAAAAAGAAAAAGAAGAAATTAAGAATAAAAGAAAAAGAAAACGAAAAAGAAAAAGAAAAAAGAAAAAGGAAAAAAGAAAAAAGAAAAAAGAAAGGAAAAATATGAAAGAGCGAAAAAGAGAAAAAGGAAAGAAGGAAAAATGAAAACAAAACAGAGAAATAGGGAAAAAGAAAAAAGAAAAAGAAAATGAAAAAAGAAAAAGAAAAAGAAAAAAGAAAAAAGAAAAAAGAAAAAAGAAAAAAAAGAAAAAAGAAAAAAGAAAAAAGAAAAAAGAAATATAATAATAGGAAAAAAGAAAAAGGAAAGAAAATATGGGGGGAAAAAAATAAAAAAGAAAACGGGAAAGGGAAAAAGAAAAAAGAAAAAAGAAACGAAAAAGGGTAAAAGAAAAAAGAAGCGGGGGAAAAGAAAAAGAAAATGAAATGAAAAAAGCAAATGAAAAAAGAAAAAAGAAAAAAGAAAAAGAAATAATTAATAATAAAAAAAGAAAAAAGTGAAAATATAAAAAAGAAAAAATAAAGAAAAAAAAGAAAAAAGAAAAAAGAAAGGAAAAATATGAAAGAGCAAAAAAGAGAAAAAGGAAAGAAAAATGAAAACAAAAT
Source organism: Azemiops feae (assembly GCA_023970755.1). Taxonomy (NCBI): domain Eukaryota; kingdom Metazoa; phylum Chordata; class Lepidosauria; order Squamata; family Viperidae; genus Azemiops; species Azemiops feae. The sequence goes on along the minus strand of JALGBA010003357.1, from coordinate 6,850 downwards.
AGAGAAAAAGGGAAAAAGAAAAAAGAAAAAGAAAAGAAAAAGAAAAAGAAGAAATTAAGAATAAAAGAAAAAGAAAAAGAAAAAGAAAAAGAAAAAAGAAAAAAGAAAAAAGAAAAAAGAAAAAAGAAAAAAGAAAAAAGAAAAAAGAAAAAGAAAAAGAAAAAAGAAAAAAAGAAAAAAAGAAAAAAAGAAAAAAGAAAAAGGAAGAAAAAAGAAAAAAGAAATATAAATAAATAGGAAAAAAGAAAAGGAGAAGAAAAAATAGGGGGGAAAAAAAGAAAAAAGGAAAAAGGAAAAAGAAAATGAAAAAAGAAAAAGAAAAAGAAAAAAGAAAAAAGAAAAAAGAAAAAAGAAAAAAGAAAAAAAAAGAAAAAAGAAAAAAGAAATATAATAATAGGAAAAAAGAAAAAAGAAAAAAAGGAAAAGAAAACGAAAAAAGAAAAAAAGAAATATAATAATAGGAAAAAAGAAAAAAAGGAACAGAAAAAAGGGGGAAAAAAAGAAAAAAGAAAACGGGAAAGGGAAAAAAAAAAGCAAAAAGAAACGAAAAAGGGTAAAAGAAAAAAGAAGCGGGGGGAAGGAAAAAGAAAATGAAATGAAAAAAGCAAATGAAAAAAGAAAAAAGAAAAAAAGAAAAAGGAATAATTAATAAGAAAAAAGAAAAAAGTGAAAATATAAAAAAGAAAAAATAAAGAAAAAAAAGAAAAAAGAAAAAAGAAAGGAAAAATATGAAAGAGCAAAAAAGAGAAAAAGGAAAGAAGGAAAAAGAAAAAGAAAAGAAAAAAGAAGAAAGGAAAAATATGAAAGAGCGAAAAAGAGACAAAGGAAAAAAGGAAAAATGAAAACAAAACAGGGAAAAAATGAAAAAGAAAAAAGAAAAAAAGAAAAAGAAAAAGAAAAAAAGAGAAAGAAAAAGAAAAAATTAATAAGAAAAAAAGGAAAAGAAAAAGAAAGAAAAAAAGGAAAGTTAAATTAAAAAGGGAAAAAGAAAAAGTAAAGGAGGATAATCGAAAAAAAGAAAAAAATAATAGGAAAAAAAGGAAAATGGAGAAAAGAAAAAGAAAAAAGAAAAAAGAAAAAGAAAGAAAAAGGAAAAAGGAAAAAAGAAAAAGGAAAAAAAGAAAAAAGAAATTAATAAGAAAAAAGAAAAAAGTGAAAATATAAAGAAAACAAAAAATAAAGAAAAAAAATGAAATGAAAGAGAAAAAGTAAAAAGAAAGAAAATAGAAAAAATAAAAAAGGAATAAGAAAAAGAAAAAGAAGAAAAAAGAAAAGGAAAAAAGAAAGAAAAAAGGGAAAAAGGGAAAAAAGGAAAAAGAAAAAAGAAAAAAGGAGAAGAAAAGAAAAAGAAAAAGAAAAAAGAAAAATGATAATAGGAAAAAAGAAAAAGGAAAGAAAAATAGGGAAAAAAAGAAAAATAAGAAAAGGGGAAAGGGAAAAAGAAAAAAGGAAAAAGAATCGAGAAAGGGTAAAAGAAAAAAGAAGGGGGGAAGAAAAAGAAAGGAAAAAAGAAAAAGAAAAAAGGAAAATAGAAAAAATAAAAATAAAGGAAAAAGAAAAAAGAAAAAGAAGAAACTAATAAGAAAAAAGAAAATAGGAAAAAGAAAATGAAAAACAGAAAAAAGGAAAAGTAATACAAAAAAGGAAAAAAGGGGAAAAAAGGAAAATAGAAAAAATAAAAAAGGAATAAGAAAAAGAAAGAAGAAAAAGGAAAAGGAAAAAAGAAAAAAGGAAAACAAAGAAAAAGGTCGGGGTTAGGGTCGGGGTTAGGGTCGTGGTTGTCGTCGGGTACGAAGTCGGGGTAGGGTCGGGGGTCGTAGTCGGGTTCGGGGACTGGGTCAGGGTTAGGGCCGCGGTTGGGGATGGGGTCAGGGTCAGGGTCAAAGTTGGGGTCGGGGTTTGTTGTCGAGGTGTGGGATGGGGACGAAGTCGGGGTTGGGGTCGGGGACGAAGTTGGAGTCGGGGTCGGGGATTGCGTTCGGTTTCGGTGTCAGGGTCGAAGATGGGGTCAGTGTCAGGGTTAGGTTTGGGGTTAGAGTTGAGGTTGAAAAAAGTGAAAATATAAACAAACCAAAAAATAAAGAAAAAAAATAAAATGAAAAATAAAAAGAAAAAAGAAAATGAAAAAAGAAAAAGAAAAGGGAAAAGGAAAAAGGAAAAAAGAAATTAATAAGAAAAAAAGTGAAAATATAAAGAAAACAAAAAATAAAGAAAAAAATGAAATGAAAAAGAAAAAGAAATAGTAAAAAGGAAAAGGGAAAAAGGAAAAAGGAAAAAGAAACGAAAAAGGGAAAAAGAAAAAAGGAAAAGAAAAAAAGGAAAAAGGAAAAGGAAAAAAGAAAAAGAAGAAATTAATAAGAAAAAAGAAAATAGGAAAAAGAAAATGAAAAACAGAAAAAAGAAGGAAAAAAGAAAAAAGGGAAAAAAGGAAAAAAGAAAAAAGAAAAAAGGAAAAAGAAAAAGAAGAAATTAATAAGAAAAAAAGGAAAAGGAAAAAGAAAAAGAAAAGAAAAAAGGAAAAAAGAAAGGAAAATTAAAAAGGAAAAAAGAAAAAGAAAAGGAGGATAATCGAAAAAAGAAAAAAATAATAGGAAAAAAAGGAAAATGGAGAAAAGAAAAAGGAAAAAGGAAAAAGAAACGAAAGAGGGTAAAAGGAAAAAGAAGCGGGGGAAAAGAAAAAGAAAATGAAATGAAAAAAGAAAAAGAAAAAAGGAAAATAGAAAAAAGAAAAAGAAAGGAAAAAAGAAAAAGAAAAAATGGGAAAAAGAAAAAAGAAAAAGAAATGAAAAAGAAAAAGGAAAAAAGAAAAAGAAGAAATTAATAAGAAAAAAGAAAATAGGAAAAAGAAAATGAAAAACAGAAAAAATGTTGGTGTCGGGGTCGTGGTCAAAGTCAGGGTCGGGGTCGGGGTCTGGGTCAGGGTCAAAGTTGGGGTCGGGGTTTGTTGTCGGGGTGTGGGACGGGGAATAAGTCGGGGTTGGGGTCGGGGTCGAGGTTGGGGTCTGGGACGAAGTTGGGTGCGTGGTCGGGGATCCGGTTCCTGTTTCGGTGTCAGGGTCGAAGATGGGGTCAGGGTCAGGGTTAGGTTTGGGGTTAGGGTTGAGTTTGAAAAAAGTGAAAATATAAAGAAACCAAAAAATAAAGAAAAAAAATGAAATGAAAAAGAAAAAGAAAAAAGAAAAAGAAAAGGGAAAAGGGAAAAAGGAAAAAGGAAAAAGGAAAAAGAAACGAAAAAGGGAAATAGAAAAAAGAAAAAGAAAGGAAAAAGGAAAAGGAAAAAAGAAAAAGAAGAAATTAATAAGAAAAAAGAAAATAGGAAAATGAAAATGAAAACAGAAAAAAGGAAAAGTAATACAAAAAAGGAAAAAGGGGGGGGAAAGGAAAAAATAAAATAAAAAAGGAATAAGAAAAAGAAAAAGAAGAAAAAAGAAAAGGAAAAAAGAAAAAGAAAAAAGGGAAAAAGGGAAAAAAGAAAAAAGAAAAAAGAAAAAAGGAGAAAAAAAAATGATAATAGGAAAAAAGAAAAAGGAAAGAAAAATAGGGAAAAAAAGAAAAATAAGAAAAGGGGAAAGGGAAAAAGAAAAAAGGAAAAAGAATCGAGAAAGGGTAAAAGAAAAAAGAAGGGGGGAAGAAAAAGAAAGGAAAAAAGAAAAAGAAAAAAGGAAAATAGAAAAAATAAAAACAAAGGAAAAAGAAAAAGAAAAAAAGAAAAAGAAGAAACTAATAAGAAAAAAGAAAATAGGAAAAAGAAAATGAAAAACAGAAAAAAGGAAAAGTAATACAAAAAAGGAAAAAGGGGAAAAAAAGGAAAATAGAAAAAATAAAAAAGGAATAAGAAAAAGAAAAAGAAAAAAAAAGGAAAGGAAAAAAGAAAAAAGGAAAACAAAGAAAAAGGTCGGGGTTAGGGTCGGGGTTAGGGTCGTGGTTGTCGTCGGGTACGAAGTCGGGGTAGGGTCGGGGGTCGTAGTTGGGGTCAGGGTCTGGGTCAGGGTTAGGGCCGGGGTTGGGGATGGGGATGGGGTCAGGGTCAGGGTCAAAGTTGGGGTCGGGGTTTGTTGTCGGGGTGTGGGACGGGGACGAAGTCGGGGTTGGGGTCGGGGACGAAGTTGGAGTCGGGGTCGGGGATCGGGTTCGGGTTCGGTGTCAGGGTCGAAGATGGGGTCAGGATCAGGGTTAGGTTTGGGGTTAGGGTTGAGGTTGAAAAAAGTGAAAATATAAACAAACCAAAAAATAAAGAAAAAAAATGAAATGAAAAAGAAAAAGAAAAAAGAAAAAAGAAAGAAAAAGAAAAAAGAAAAAAGAAAAAAGAAAAAAGAAAAAAGAAAAAAGAAAAAAGAAAAAAGAAAAAAGAAAAAAGAAAAAAGAAAAAAGAAAAAAGAAAAAAGAAATATAATAGGAAAAAAGAAAAAGGAAAGAAAAAAGAAGCGGGGAAAAAAAGAAAAAAAAAGGGGAAAGGGAAAAAGAAAAAAGGAAAAAGAAACGAAAAAGGGTAAAAGAAAAAAGAAGCGGGGGAAAAGAAGAAGAAAATGAAATGGGAAAGTAAAGAAAAAGAAAAAAAGAAAAAGAAAAAAAGAATTTAATACGAAAAAAAGGAAAAGGAAAAAGGAAATGAAAAGAAAAAAAGGAAAAAGGAAAGGTAAATTAAAAAGGAGAAAAGAAAAAGAAAAGGAGGATAATCGAAAAAAGAAAAAAATAATAGGAAAAAAAGGAAAATGGAGAAAAGAAAAAGGAAAAAGGAAAAAGAAACGAAAGAGGGTAAAAGGAAAAAGAAGCGGGGGAAAAGAAAAAGAAAATGAAATGAAAAAAGAAAAAGAAAAAAGGAAAATAGAAAAAAGAAAAAGAAAGGAAAAAAGAAAAAGAAAAAATGGGAAAAAGAAAAAAGAAAAAGAAATGAAAAAGAAAAAGGAAAAAAGAAAAAGAAGAAATTAATAAGAAAAAAGAAAATAGGAAAAAGAAAATGAAAAACAGAAAAAATGTGGGTGTCGGGGTCGTGGTCAAAGTCAGGGTCGGGGTCGGGGTCTGGGTCAGGGTCAAAGTTGGGGTCGGGGTTTGTTGTCGGGGTGTGGGACGGGGAATAAGTCGGGGTTGGGGTCGGGGTCGAGGTTGGGGTCTGGGACGAAGTTGGGTGCGTGGTCGGGGATCCGGTTCCTGTTTCGGTGTCAGGGTCGAAGATGGGGTCAGGGTCAGGGTTAGGTTTGGGGTTAGGGTTGAGTTTGAAAAAAGTGAAAATATAAAGAAACCAAAAAATAAAGAAAAAAAATGAAATGAAAAAGAAAAAGAAAAAAGAAAAAGAAAAGGGAAAAGGGAAAAAGGGAAAAGGAAAAAGGAAAAAGGAAAAAGAAACGAAAAAGGGAAATAGAAAAAAGAAAAAGAAAGGAAAAAGAAAAAGGAAAAAAGAAAAAGAAATTAATAAGAAAAAAGAAAATAGGAAAAAGAAAATGAAAACAGAAAAAAGGAAAAGTAATACAAAAAAGGAATAAATGGGAAAAAAGGAAAATAGAAAAAAGGAAAAAGGAAAAAGAAAAAGAAAAAGAAAAAAGAAAAGGAAAAAAGAAAAAGAAAAAAGGGAAAAAGTGAAAAGAAAAAGGAAAAAGGAAAACAAAGAAAAAAGTCGGGGTTATGGTCGGGGTTAGGGTCGTGGTTGGCGTCGGGTACGAAGTCGGGGTAGGGTCGGGGATCGTGGTCGTGGTCATGGTTGGGGATGGGGTCGGAGTTAGGGTTGAGGTTGAAAAAAGTGGAAAAATGAAAAATGAAAAGAAAACAGGGAAAAAGGGAAAAAGAAAAAAAAAAGAAAAAGAAAAAAAGAAAAAGAAAAAGAAGAAATTAATAAGAAAAAAAGGTAAAGAAAAAAGGAAAAAGGAAAGGTAAATTAAAAAGGGGAAAAGAAAAAGAAAAAGGATAATCGAAAAAAGAAAAAAGAAAAAAATAGGAAAAAAAGAAAAAGAAAAAAAGAAAAAGAAAAAGAAAAAGAAGAAATTAATAAGAAAAAAATGAAAAGGAAAAGAAAAGAAAAAAGGAAAAAGGAAACGTAAATTAAAAAAGGAAAAAGAAAAAGAAAAAAGAAAAAAAAAAGAAATATAATACGAAAAAAGAAAAAAGAAAAGAAAAAGAAAAAGCAAATGAAAAAAGAAAAAGAAGAAAAAGAAGAAATTAATCATAAAAAAAGAAAAAAGTGAAAATATAAAGAGAAGAAAAAATAAAAAAGGGGAAAAAAAGAAAAAAGAAGAAAGGAAAAATATGAAAGAGCAAAAAAGAGAAAAAGTAAAAAGTAAAGGTAAATTAAAAAGGGAAAAAGAAAAAGTAAAGGAGGATAATCGAAAAAAAGAAAAAAATAATAGGAAAAAAAAGGAAAATGGAGAAAAGAAAAAAAAAGAAAAAAGAGAAAGAAAAAGGAAAAAGGAGAAAAGAAAAAGGAAAAGAAAAAGAAAAAGAAAAAGAAATTAATAAGAAAAAAGTGAAAATATAAAGAAAACAAAAAATAAAGAAAAAAATGAAATGAAAGAGAAAAAGTAAAAAGAAAGAAAATGAAAAAAGAAAAAGAAAAAAGAAAAATGATAATAGGAAAAAAGAAAAAGGAAAGAAAAATAGGGAAAAAAAGAAAAATAAGAAAAGGGGAAAGGGAAAAAGAAAAAAGGAAAAAGAAACGAGAAAAGGTAAAAGAAAAAAGAAGGGGGGAAGAAAAAGAAAGGAAAAAAGAAAAAGAAAAAAGGAAAATAGAAAAAAAAATAGGAAAAAGAAAATGAAAAACAGAAAAAAGGAAAAGTAATACAAAAAAGGAAAAAAGGGGAAAAAGGAAAATAGAAAAAATAAAAAAGAAATAAGAAAAAGAAAAAGAAAAAGAAGAAAAAAG
>JALGBA010003355.1:0-66603 GCA_023970755.1 Azemiops feae | reverse complement strand
AGAGTGGACTCACTGTGTTCTCCGACGAAGCTCCTCCCTTTGCTGCGTCTCTGCAGGAAGCAGGAAACAGGAAGCAGGAAGGGCAGGAGAGAGCTAGCTAGCCCAGCTATGCTGACTCAGGAATTCTGGGAGTTGAAGTCCATGAGTCATAAAAGAGCCGAGGTTGCCTACCCCTGAGCTTGTTGGAGAACAGCTTGAAGCCAGCTTGTCAGGTGAGCAGAAGATCAGAGAGAGGGGAGGGAGAGAGAGAGAGAAAGAGAGAGAGAGAGAGGAAAGAGAGAGACAGAGAGAGAGACCCTTTTGGCATCTAAAATGAAGATAACACTGCATATATCCTTTTTTACCTTTATTATACACACACACACACACACACACACGTATATATATATATATACACATATATATATATATACACACACACATATATACATATACATATACATATACATATATACACATATACATATATACATATGCACACATATACATATATATATATACATATATATATACATACACACACACACACACACATATATATATATGTTGATAAAATTTTTACAAGAAAAAAGCGAACACCAGGATAAAAATAAACAAGACTGTTTAATATAAACAAGCCTGTAGATAAAAAAGCACTTAGCTTTCGTCGGCCAAACTACCGACGTCCTCAGAGTTGGAGTGGGAGGCATTCTGGGAGCTGGCCTATATAGCCTCCTGCCTCTGCGCCCGGCTTCTCGAGCGTGTCATCGGCCCATTGGTTGCAATGTTGATGAGAACTCTATTAACCGACATATAGACCTCCTACCGGCTTACCAGACCCTCAGAAGGTGGGAGAGACAACGCTGTGACCCACAGAGCAGACGGCCAGCCCGCCCTTTGCAAAAGCAGGGGGATGGAATTACAAACGTGGAAGCGGCGATCCCCAGAGAGGACAGCGAACCGGCAAAAAATGGGGAGGGGGATCAGGAGTTACAACAATTGGACAGCTCCCTGCAGGAGTGGGGAGATAGGGCTATAGGTGAGGCGGCGATGACTGCCATGGGAGGAGATGATGGACTAACGAGGGGTTACGATCGGGCGTTGGAAACGAACGTGCGGAAGCGGCTTGGAAAAAGTAAAAAAAAGGGGGGGGAAACAGAGAGCAGGAATGCCCAAATGGCCATCCTTCGCAAGGTTGGGGCGAGGGAGCTACGGGCGAGACAACAGCGGCCTTGGGGGAGGGTGACAGCCTCACAGGGCGTCTTAATTGTAGGTTGAGAGATCGCTCCAAAATGGGAGGGGAAGGAGATAAGGAGCAAAGGCAGCTGGACAGCCACCCCCCGAGTGCATGTACGCGCTCAAGGAAAGCGAAGGAGGATCTGAAGGCAACCAGCAAGGCCACTGACAGATTGCCAGGTGTAGACCAACTCAGCACATTGTGGACTATTGCAACCAATGGGCCGATGACGTGCTCGAGAAGCCGGGCGCAGAGGCAGGAGGCTATATAGGCCAGCTCCCAGAATGCCTCCCACTCCAACTCTGAGGACGTCGGTAGTTTGGCCGACGAAAGCTAAGTGCTCTTTTATCTACAGGCTTGTTTATATTAAACAGTCTTGTTTATTTTTATCCTGGTGTTCATACATATACATATACATATACATATACACATATATACATATATACATATATATATACGTAGGTCTTTGGTAATTCGGGTTTTCTCCCGCGTAAAATTGGAAGTGTCTTGGCGACGTTTCGACGAAGTCTCATTCGTCATCTTCAGGCCTCGTGCTTCTAGGAGCAATATATATATATATGTATATATATATACATATATACATGTAGATTGAATCTTACACGGGAAAGGACCCGAATAAGATTCAATCTTACACGGGAAAGGACCCGAATACGCCAAGACCTGCATACTGGTACCCGTGAAAATCTACGAAAACACACACACACACACACACATATATATATATATGTAGGTGTTCGGTAATTCGGGTTTTCTCCCGTGTAAAATTGGAAGTGTCTTGGCGACGTTTCGATGAAGTCTCATTCGTCATCTTCAGGCTGGTGTCTCTTCGGCCTCGTGCTTCTAGGAGCATACATACAAACCTACATACATACCTACATACAAACACCCGTGAAAACCTCAGAAAACAAATATATATATATATATCTGTAATAAAGGTAAAAAAGGATATATGCAGTGTTATCTTCATTTTAGATATCAAAAGGGTTTTGCGGCTCCCAGTGTTTTGTTTTCGGTGGGAAACGGGTCCAAGTGGCTCTTTGAGTGTTTTGGGTTGCCTACCCCTGGTATAGGGTCTCCTGCTTGAGCAGGGCGTTGGACTAGAAGACCACCAAGGTCCCTTCCAACTCTGTTATTCTGTTACTTCTGTTATAAAATGTATTATATATTTATTTATTATGTGGAAATGTTGGAGAATGACTTTGAGTACCTTCTGAAATATGCTTTGTATTGACAAATGAAAATGTCTTGATGGAGGTGGGGTACTCAGAAGATCTAGCATTACAATGTCTCCCACATCTTTTTGCAGGCCCCAAAATTGGTGTTGCTTTTTCACAGCATTTTGAGATAGAAAACATGAGAATTATGTTATATTCCTATCCAATGATATCCTTAGGCTTATAAAATGATAAATATAGTGCCTGTCTATCAATACATTGCCCACCTTCTGATTTAAATGGTCTGATTCTGGATGAGGCAGGAAGTTCTTATATTTGTAAAATCAGGTTGGAAGTTTTTGAGTAATGAATCTCTTTCTGCACAAACTCTGGAGTTCGGTCTAGTGCACGGGTCGGCAACCCGCGGCTCATCCATCCCCACACCTGCCGGTGTCCCACGGCTTCCTGGGGAGCCTGGCTCGGGGCTTGGGGGGGGGAGAGGAAGCCGGGCGCTGTAGGAGCCCCAGAGCGGGAGGGAAGAAAGGCCGCCTGGAAGGATCAGTGCATGTTGGCCAGGGGTTTCCTCTCCTTGGGGCAGGGGTCCTAGGAGCCTGGCTCCCCCCACAGCCCGGTGCTGGGTTTCCCCCCCCCCGAGTATACTGCAGGCTGGTTTGCAGGGGGGGCTGCAGTGGGGTCCCCAGATGGGCAGGGCATTGGGTCTGGGCTGGGTCTTCTTTAAGACCCCAGGGTGTCTCTTCCTGATTCTGCTCAGCTCCGGGTCTTTGCTCCGAAGGGAGCCCGGCTGAGCGGCTTTGGGGGTCTTCCAAGGGGGGCTGGCTGTGCCGCTCACTGCTCAGAGCTGGAGGGTCGACCCCCGCCCTGCAGAGAGAGCGAGAGAGCGCAATTGAAGGAATTTGCCAGGGTGACCGAGCGCTGATGTTCAGCCTTGCACCACGTGGCAGCAGCAGTTCTGAACCTGGAAGGCTTCCAGGGCGTGACTGAGCATATTCGGGAACGGCTCTTTCCCCCTTCAATGCCCCAGAGTTGCTTCCCCAGGCCTACTGGCAGCTCCCTTCCCGCTCGGTGCTGCCTCCGTGGCCGCTGCGTCATCTCAGCCACCAGCAGAATCCTCCTCATGGTCAGCCTCCTCTTCCGCCTTGCGAGCAGAGCTGGCTTCGGCTGCCGTGTGGACGGGAGGCTGGAAATAGATGCGTCCTATTTTGACGGAGGGAGCTGGGTTGGTGCAGGCGTGTGTGTGTGTGTGTTTGTGTGTGTGTGTGTCCCCCCCCCCCCCTTGCTGTTTCTTAAGTTGTTCCCGGTTCAAGTTAAGCAGAATTGTGCGGTCGCTTCTCTAATTAAATCCATCTGGATTTGGGATTTCAATTCAGACAGTCGGTGTTTTCAATAGTGCAAAAATCTCTTCGGTAAGGCTGGGTTTTCTCACCTCTGCAACTTTCAGAATTCTTTCTGGGAGCTGAAGTCCACCACCCCTCCTCTGAAAGTTGCAGAGGTTGAGAAACACAGCTAGAAGGACTGCAGCTTTATTTAGCCTGGCAGGCTCTTTTGAGATTTGGAGGTAGGGGCGTGTTGTGGCTGCTCTAACAAATGGCTAACTGATGGGTGTCTATGTTTTTCTCTAAGTGAGTTTCTCTGCTATGGAGATCAGGAGGGCAGAGACCTATTCAGAAGAGAGTGATTTATTAGAATTCTCCAAGAGAAAGAAAAAAGGAAGGGGGGGGAGAGAGAGAAGGAGAGGAAAGAGAGAGAGGGGGGAAAGAGATAAAGAGAGGGGGGAGAGGAAAGAGAGCAAGAGAAAGAGAGAGAGAGGAAAGAAAGGGGGGGAGAAAGAGAGAGAGGAAAGTGGGGGAGAGGAAAGAGTGAGGGGGGGAGAGGAAAGAGAGAGAGAAAAAGAGGGAGAGGAAAGAGAAAGGGGGAGAGGAAAGAGAAAGAGAGAGGAAAGTGGGGGAGAGGAAAGAGCGAGAGAGGGGGGAGAGGAAAGAAAGAGAGAAAGAGGGAGAGGAAAGAGAAAGAGAGAGAAGGAGAGGAAAGAGGGGGGGAAGCGCAAGTGCCTCTCTCTCTCTCACACACACACACACACTGAATGGGGGAAGAGGACTGGCAGACCAAGGGAAGAGGGAGGGAGAGAGAGAGAGACAGAGAGAGAGAGAGAGAGACCCTTTTGACATCTAAAATGAAGATAACACTGCATATATCCTTTTATATATATATATATATAATAAAGGTAAAAAAGGATATATGCAGTGTTATCTTCATTTTAGATATCAAAAGGGTTTTGCGGCTCCCAGTGTTTTGTTTTCGGTGGGAAACGGGTCCAAGTGGCTCTTTGAGTGTTTTGGGTTGCCTACCCCTGTCCTAGGAGATATGATCTGGGGTGTTTGCTTGTTTGTTGTGAACAACCCCAGGAGTGGCTTGTGGTCTGTGAAGACCGTGAAAGGCCTGCCATACAGGTAGTCATGAAACTTCTTGACCCCTGCCACTATGGCCAAGGCCTCTTTATCTATTTGAGCGTAATTACGCTCTGCAGAGGAAAAGGTCCTCGAGTAATAGGCTATTGGAGCTTGCCTTCCATCAGCCATTACATGACTCAACACAGCCCCAACCCCATATGGTGACGCATCACAAGCGATGCAGACAGGCAGCTTTTCGTTAAAATGCATCAAAACGGAGTTTGAAGACAGCAGTGATTTGACTGCTGAGAAGCTCCTCTCGTGGACGCTGGTCCACTTCCACTGTGCATGTTTGTCCAAGAGCCGGTGTAATGGCTCTGCCACTGCGGCCTTGTGAGGTAGGAAGGCATGATAAAAATTAAGCAGTCCTAGGAACGCTTGGAGCTCCCCCTTTGATTTTGGACTGGGGGCTTGCTGAATTGCTTTGAGCTTGGATTCAGCAGGATGAATGCCTTGGGCATCTATACGGAAACCGAGGAACTCAGTTGAAGCTACCCCAATCTTACATTTCTCCGGCTTCAGCTTCAGCCCCGCTTCGCGGAAGCGCTGAAGGACGGTCTTGAGCCGTTCAGCCAATTTTTCGACTGATTCCCCAGCTATGAGGACATCATCGAAATATGGGCACACGCCTGGAATACCCTTGAGCGTGCGCTCCATCACTCCCTGGAAGAGGCCTGGGGCAACACTGACCCCGAATTGTAGGCGCTTAACCTTGAAAGCTCCCCTGTGAGTAACTATGGTTTGAGCTTCCACCGTGGCCTCATCCACCGGCAGTTGCTGATAGGCTTGAGCCAAATGTAACTTGGCAAAGATGCAACCTCCCTGTAGTGACGCCAAAATGTGGCTGACTACAGGCACCGGATATGCGTGTTGTTGGAGTGCTCTATTGATAGTGCACTTGTAATCTGCGCATATTCGCACTTCTCCATTGGCCTTAAGTGGCGTGACTATGGGGGTTTCCCATTGACTGCTATCAACTGGCTGAAGGATGCCTTGCTGCACCAGCTTATCCAGCTCTGCATCGATCTTCTGCTTGAGGGCGAAGGGCACTCTATGCGGCTTGATCCGTACTGGAGTTATGGCAGGATCAAGCCGAAGAGCTATGGGAGGACCTTTATATTTCCCTAAGTGAGGGCTAAAAACGTCAGCAAACTCCCGGCAAACTGCCGCTAAGTCCACTGCTTGTGTGCTGTTTATTCCAGTTACATGGATTCCCAATGCATCAAACCAATCAAGCCCAATGAGGCTTGTGCGGTTGCCCTCAACTACTACGACTTCCAGGAGGCCCTCAAATCCCTTGAATTGCACCCAGAGTGAAGCTTCCCCCTTGACTGTTACTCGGGAGTTTTGGAAATCCGTTAAGACGAGGTTCGACGGCTTGAACTTAACCCTTTTGCCGCTGCGACTACAAATGTGTTTGAAGGTTCCCTGGGAAATTATGGATAATGCGGATCCCGTATCTAGTTCCATGTTGCATGGAACTCCCTGCAGCTTGACTTTGAGCCACAGTTTTTCCTTAAGAGGGCGATGGGCACCTGTTTTAAGTATGCTCCTCCTAGTGGTGCAATAGCCCACCCTGTGTTGCCCCGGGGCCCCAGTACCTTTCCGGGAAAACTCTTCTGGTGGACTCACTCTCCGACGACCCTGACAGACTGCGGCGATGTGGCCTTGTTTGCCACACGCCCGGCACGTTGCGGTGCGGAACTGGCAGTCTGCGCATTTGTGTCGGCCTCCACATCCCGCACATCGAGAGAAGGGAACTGCCTTGTCAACTGGGCATGGTGGCCTTCTTTCTGGAGGCTGCTGTAAGTGATCGACCTCTTGATCCGATTCGGAGTCTTCGAGCCTCTCAGCGCCCTCCTGGTGGATGGCCTCTGTGCAGGGAATGCTCCTAGAGAGCTGTAAGGCCTTGACGGCTCCCCCGGAGGCTTCTTCGGCTGTGATCTCTCTTAGGGCGTCTTGGAACGAAATAGTCTCTTTCGTGAACAATTTCTTTTTTTTTATATATAACAAGTTTTATTGATTTTTTTTTGTTTTACAACAAAGTGCTTGAGACTCATCGTGGAGATAGGGTATTCCATAGAACAAAGTAAGAAATATAATCATACATAAACAATTCAAATTACTTCTTTAGAGGTTCCCTCTCTATTTTATCAATCAAGAAGAAAAAACAAAAACTATCAATAATATTTCATCTATGATCAGCCTGTTTTCAGGCTTAACTAACTTACAATGAGCATATTCCAATTTGGCCTTACATAAACATATGGTATACAATTCGGGTATCCAATTTCCCTTATAATATAAATTGTTTCTAACATATACATATTATTCCAACCATTCTATTTATACTTCTCAATTAAATTCTATCTCTTATTCTATTCTATTTCAAATACATATTTTATAAATGAACATAGCTTTAAAAAAAACCTTTTTAACTCCTTATCTGAAATTTAATCTTATCAAAATCATTATACCTTGAAAAGAAAACATATTATTTCCTTAGACACCTTATTTCATTTCTAGTCTATATTCTATTCCTTCATCTATTAACAAATTACATCCCAACCATAATCAAATCAGTAATTTTCATCTCAGTATTATTAACTCATTCAAAATCTCTAACAGCCTTTTAGATTTCTAATCTATATTCTATTTCTTCTATTAACAAATTACATGCTAACCGTAATCAAATCAATAATTTTTGTCTCAATAATATTAACTCCAATAATTTTCATCTCAATAGTATTAACTCAGTCAAAAACTCCAAAAGCCTTTTTAACCCATCAAATAAAATTTTAAGTCTCATTTTTGAACCTAATTCTAGCTTTCTTTTTGTGCCAAGCAGGTTTCCACAAAAGGGCCTCTGATTCATCAAATCTTAGTATTTGATTATACATATTCCTCCACAATTGAATCTGATAGTCCTCTTTTCTTTTTTCCAGTGTTGTCTGCACTGTATAGGTAGTCTTAATCAGTATAGTAGTTATTCGTTGTTTGTCCATGTTGTCAGCGTTTTTGATGCCTCGTATTTGAAAGTCAATTCCTGTTGTTTTCAGGATTATAGGTGTTTTAGTTGGAATCCGCCTTTGGTCATCAAAATTCTCCATAATTTGCATATAAGATGTAATATCTTCCTCTATGTTGATTGGTTCCTCTTCAGTAGCTTGTAAATATATTTCTTCCGTCTCATTAAGTTGTGAATATAGTTGCATGCCGGTCTCTTTAGGATTGGTCTGTTCTTCCTCTGTTATTCCTTGGTCTATAACTTGGTCAGTCAAAGTTTGAGATTCAATTTTTAACTCTGGAACATCCTCTTTCATGTCCATTCTAAATTGTTCTTTCAGTTCCAAAAATTTTTCTAGTAGAAGTCCATAGTCAAACTGTGGGTAAGATGTAATATCTTCCTCTGTGTTGATTGGTTCCTCTTCAATAGATTGTAAATATATTTCTTCTGTCTCGTTAAATTGTAAGTATAGTGGCATGCCGGCCTCTTTAGAATTGGTCTGTTCTTCCTCTATTATTCCTTGGTCTATAACTTGGTCAATCAAAGTTTGAGATTCAATTTTTAACTCTGGAACCTCCTCTTTCATGTCCATTCTAAATTGTTCTTTCAGTTCAAAAAATTTTTCTAGTAAAAGTCCATAGTCAAACTGTGGGTGAAATTCCATTTCAATAATAAAATAGTCTTCGTTTTTTTGGTGAAAGTTCAGCTTAGAAGGTAAATACAACAATAGAAATTCTGTAATATAAGTAATATAAGGTCTAGGATCCAAAGAAAAAATAAAAAAAGTAAAAAAGTCAGGCCAGAGAAAATATAATCCAAAATAATAATAAAATCTTTAGGTTCCAAAAAGTTTCTAGTGTGAGTCCAATAATAAGCTAAAAGTTCTATAGTAGCAATGTTATAAGATATAACATCCAAACAGGAATAAGAAAAAACACAACAGTCAAGCCAAACAAAAAGATAAAGGCAGAAAAAATCCAAGTCAGTATTATAAATATCCAATTTGTAATCCAAAATAGTAATAGAAAAAGATGCCTTAAAAGTCAATTATTATATTGTAATCCAAAAGAGAGAGAAAATCCATTTTTCTGGGAAATATATTTTATATTGTAAAGTCAAGAAGGAAGGAAAGGAAAAAAAACAACGCCCTTCAGCTGGTTTCAGTAGAGACAGGAATGTCTGGGCGTCACGCCATGTTTAGGCTGAATACGCATCCAACAAGGCAAAGTGAAAGTTAGTTTAAAATGGATACTTTTTTGCTATTTCAAAAAGCCGCCCAGAGAACCGATTTTTTTTTTAAAATAAACAGTAATGTTCAGAAGGGGGGGAGGAAGAAAAACACTCCACCCCCCTCCCTAAAGGCTTCCACTTAGGCTAGAAACAAGCAGGCAAGGAGAAAGAAAGTCCACCTTCACAGTAAGGATTTTTTTCAGGATTCCCGAAATCAAAGAGCTCAAATAGTCAGTAAAAATTAGTGATTTTTTCTCAAAGCTCGTTTTCCCAAGTCTCCGAACGCTGCTTTCTTAGAGTAGGGAAGTGATTCTAGAAGCTTTTCACAGGAAGGTAATAGGATATCAAGAGGGAAGGAAAGGTCTCACCCGGATCATCCACGGTGGTTCTTTTCGCTTAGATGTTGCTGTGACTTTCGGCTGAAGCAGCTAAGTGATCGGCCATGTTAATGGCCGATCTTTTCCCCGTCGGCCCAAAGGTGATTTCTTGGACCGCAGAGGGAGCTACCGCTCCCTCCGCCGTCAACGAGTGTCCTCCTCAGCGGTGGTCGCCCCTCCAAGGCGACTTTCGACCCTGTCCAGGGTCTACCGGCGGGGGGAAACCGGCCAGCAAAGAGAGCAAGCTCTTTGCCGACCGCCTGCGCTGCGACCGGAACCGGAAGTCCCGAACAGTTTCTGTTGGAGATCCCTGCTTCTTAACCCACACACTAAGCGGTGTCGCAGCCTCTCTTCAAGATCTTTGAACTCACAGGGTCGGGCCGCTTGACGAAGGGCAGCTATGAATTCTGCAGCCGATTCGCCCGGTCGTTGGTCTCTTCGTTCGAAGGCGTGCCTCCAGGCGATGACCGATAGCTTCGGCTCAAAGTGTTCTTTGAGCATTTTCTTAAGTTCTGAATACGCAACAGATTCAAGCGGAGCTGGAGCGACTAAGTTTTCGGTGATTTCGAACGTTGCCTGGCCACAAACGCACAGCAGCGTTGCGGCCTTCAAACCGTCCTCGCGAACTTGGTTGACTCTCAAGTAGTTCTCAACTCTCGCGACGTACGAGCTCCACCTCTCTGGATGTGCGACGTTGAATTCTGAGAGTTTTCCGAGTTTGGCCATGGCGAGTTGTTTCCATTGTTTTCGGCCTCGCAATGCCTTGTGCTGCCAAGGCTTCTTTTAAGCTTCCAGGGACGGTTCCTGGGAGCACTCTTCCTCCAGCGTTTCCGTACTGGCAGGAATGAGGGGGGGGAACGCGGCCCCAACCAAGGCATCGTCGCTTGGCTTACCCCCTTAGTGACTCAGCTCTTTGAATTTGGCAGCACATCCCACCTTCGTCGCCACTGTTAAGTTTGGTGCTCGGTGAGGCATCAACGAGGCAGCAGGTGAACAAACAACTCTTTATTGCAGGTTAAAACAGAAGCCTGGTTAACTACTGCTCCACCTCTATTTATACATTCAGCAATAGGCGGCAGCCAATAGAATTCAAGTATCCTTCCTGCTTAAACATATTATAATGAGTCTGCAGACAGCAAGTCTGGCACTTAACTGACACAGTCTAAACATATTACAATGAATCTGCAAACAGCAAGTCTGGCACTTAACTGACAGTTTTTTCAACAATTCCAAGTAATTCACTTCAATACATTACATTTATGATGCCTTTAAAGATTTTATATAATCACCAGACTAGAAAGGACCTGAACCATACTGTGCAGTCATATTCCACCAATATGTGCTTTCCCTGTCTGCCCCCCTTCCCATATTCACACAATTCATACCATCAGAGCAAACTAGATGTATCACACTACTATTCATGCTAACAGATCATGTGAGATGACTCATGCCAGTGACCAGACTACATTCTACAGAGGAGTGCAAGTTAGTAGTACAAGACCAATTTCTCTTAATCCCTAAACATGATCATTTTTCAAGCATAAATCAAATCCTACTGACAGAAAAATCCTATGAAATTTTATTAAGCACAGTCCTGCTTTGCTCAGTGGGGCATACTGACAAGGAAATAGGTGTAGGCTTGCAAACTTCCTTGAACATTTTATAGAAGTGTATCAACTCCATGGAATACCCTGATTCAATCTATGGCTGTTTCAGATGCAATAAAAAATACTAAATATACAAACAATGAATAATTCCTGAGTCCACTAGACCCTCCAGAATAGAAATCACATGATAGCCTTAAAAATGCATTGTATACTGGGAACTGAAGTCCAACATATCTGGAAGACACCAGAGCGGGGGAAGTATATTAATAATTAGAAGAAGTCTGAAGTTCAATACAAAATAACTGATGAGGTCTGGATACAGGTAGTCCTCAACTTACAACCATTCATTTAGTGACTGTTCAAAGTTACAATGGCACTGAAAAAAGTGACTTATGAGTTTTTCACACTTATGACTGTTGCAGCATCCCCATGGTCACGTCATAATTCAGATGCTTGGCAACTGGTTCATATTTATGATGGTTGTAGTGTCCTGGGGTTATGTAATCAACTTTTGCGACCTTCTGACAAGCAAAGTCAATGGGGAAGCCACATTCACTTAACAATCATGTTACTAATTTAACAACTGCAGTGATTAACTTAACAGCTGTGGTAAGAAAGGTCGTAAAAGGGGGCAAAACTCACTTAACAACTGTCTCGCTTAGCAACAGAAATTTTGGGCTCAATTGTGGTCGAAAGTCAAGGACTACCTATATGTGTATAATGGTATCAGAAGAAAATAGTGACCTTTATGATCTCAATATGCTATGCCAGCCTTCTTCAACTTGGCTCTTTTAAGATATGCTGGAATTGCAACGGCTACAATTTGTCAGCTAGCATTCTGAAAGTTACAGTCCTAAAATATCAAGAGAGTGCCAAGGTGGGGAAGCTTTAGCAAATAACATTTATGTTCCTTTGCATGGCTGCATTTCCACATATTTGCACTTTGCACATCACCCCAGATGGCCTAACCTTTGGGGATCATCCACTCACCTAGGGGCATCAAAGCTGTCATAGGAACCAACTGTGTAGTGCCTGAAGAGTTGTTTGGCTTTATCACTGCAGCTCTCTGCAAAGCAAAGTGGAGAGAGGGAATGGGATTAGAACAGAGGGGCATATGAAACCAAGATAGCATTTTCTCTGGGTTCAGGACACTTTTCCTCCAGTAGCCACTCAGTGGCAGTACAGATTTAGGGCAGCTAATGGTGGCAGAGTGAAAAAAGATGTCCATGGAAAAAGGTCAAGTCAAAGAAAAGGAATAAAAGGAAATCAAATGCATACTTTCTAACTTTCCTATAAATATGCTGCAGTTTCTCCTAATTTTTAGATTTTGTATACAGTACTTGTTACCAGCACACATCTATACTTTGTAAGAGATCATGGATGATTAGTATTAATGATAATGCATACTTGAATTTAAGCCAAAGGTGGCTCATTAGGGCCAATTCTTTTCTTGGGCTTTCTAAGTCCTCTCCCACTGCATTGCTAATTTTTAGTTTCCTGCCCTTCTAAAGTAGAAAACATAGGAAAACCATTATACTGTATAAGCTTCCAATAGACTTAATATAATTTAATCCCTCCACCCCTTCAGATATTAGCTCACCCCCTTTACATCAAAACCCTGCATGCTATGGTGCTTGCCACTCCTCAACTAACTGCAGACTTTGACCACCAAAATCTTGTCCATTCAAGTTCTCACTAAAAGCTATTATTTATGACAAGAAAGTGTGTTAGGGCTTGAAACATGGAAAATCAAATTCTCTGTGCCTCTCTTTAGTCCAGCAAAGAAATTAAGCCGGCTCCAGGAAGATATACTCCAAAAGAAGGACAAAAAGGGTCATTGATCTATTTATGCACATTTTGAGATAATGGCTATAATTTAAAGAGAAATCTATTTTACCACAGTACTCAAGATATAGAGTGTATAACTTATATACAGAGGCCTGTTCTTCTAGTCCTAAATCAGCCTTCCCTGGTCCCTTGTTTTTTTAAGATTTTTTTAAATCCCACCTTTATTATTTTTATAAATAACTCAAGGTGGCATACCTAATTCTCCTTCCTCCTTATATTTCCCCCACAACAAGCACCCTGTGAGGTGGATTGGGCTGAGAGAGTAACTGGCCCAAAGTCATCCAGCCGGCTTTCATTTCTAAGGTGGTTCAAGAACCTCTAGCACAGGGGTGTCAAATTCAATTTCATTGAGGGCCGCATCTGCATTGTGGTTGCCCTCAGGGGGCCGGGTGGGTGTGGCTGGGGTGGGTGCGGCCTACTGGGTGGGCGTGGCTGGCATGGGCATGGCCTACTGGGTGGGCATGGCCAGCTCGACGTCACTCACATCAGGGGCACCTGTGCAGGCCTGGGCAGGACTGGGGCGGATCCGAGGGTCTCCGGCGGAGGGGGGGTGGGACCGGGGCGAGTGCCGGGGCATGGTCCACTGGAGGAGCCTCACCGAGCCTCGGGCCGTGCAGGGGGCCCCTGGACGGTGGCATGGACTGCCCGGAGCCCTGGGCAGCGGAGGTCAAGCGCCCAGCCCGGCCCTTGAGCTCCCACAGCACCGGGACCCCACAGCCCTGCCTAGCCTAGCCGCACTTCCCCGAGGGGGCACCCAGCTGCGCATACCTCCTCCTCGAGGCTGCTGCTGCTGTGCTCGCTCTCCTTGGCCAGGTTGCTCATGGTGGGTGCAGGAGGGCAAAGTGCGTGGGTCAGAGGGAGGCCCACTCCTTCTCTATGTGAGGAGACCTGGCTTTGTAACCAAAGCATCCTCAACAATAGGATGGGAGACCACCAGTGGATGGCAAAAGGGCAACAGGGCTGCTGGTGGCCAAGTGCTAAGGCAGGACTTCCCTCAGACCCTCCCTCCCTCCCATTCCAATCTCCTTCCTTCCTTCCTTCCTTCCTTCCTTCCTTCCTTCCTTCCTTCCCTCTCTCCTTTCCTTCCTTCCCTCTCTCCTTTCCTTCCTTCCCTCTCTCCTTTCCTTCCTCCCTCCCCTCCTTCCCTGCCTCCCTTCTTTTCATTCCCATCTCCTTCCTTCCCTTTCTTTCTTCCTGTTTCCCTCTCCTCCTTCCTTCCCTCCCTCCCTCTCTCTGTGCCCAGGAAGGGAGGAAGGGAGGGGGAGAGGTTGGCAGTGCTTCTCTCAAAGAATAACAGAGTTGGAAGAGACCTTTGAGGTCTTCTAGTCCAACCCCCTGCTCAAGCAGGGGACCTATACCATTCCAGACAATGGAATATCCAATCTCTTCTGAGACTTCCGGTCCTTCCCGCAGCGCAGCAGTTGAGGGGTTCGAGACTCCGTGCCCTCCAGCTGAGTTTCTTCCTGTTAGGGGACCCTAAATTGATCAGAAGCTGCCCCGGAGAGGTGGCAATGAAGGAAGGAAGTCCCAGGGACCTGGGAGAGACGGCGGTCGATCAGATCGGTCCAGGAGAAGCCTTCCAGAAACCAACAGGAGAAAGGCTAGCCTAACTCCAGAGTCTGGCAATGTCATTTCCCCGCCCCCCCTTTTTATATTGACCCAAATACATTCAAGACAGTTTTCATCATTGTTGTGCTCTATTTCTGTAGAGATGTAGTTATTTCTTATATAGAGAGCAACTCCACCTCCTCTTTTATTTGGTGTGTTTCTTTTAAAATAATTTAAATCCCTCTAGCTGTGTGTTCCATTTGTGGGTTTCATCCCACCAAGTTTCCATAATGGCAACAATATCATATCTGCCCTCATTTACCTGAATTTCTAATTCACCCTGTTTATTGCTCATACTCTGTGCGTTGCTGTATAGACATTTGAGTCCTTTTTGACTGACCCTGTGTTTACTTTCTACATAACCTGTGTGGTGCCTGAGTTCCCCTATTTCCTTACCACCTGTTTGATTAGTGCACTTGGTGTGGCACTCACTATTAAAAGCTTGATTTTGCTTGACAGCAAGGTTGATATTCTTATCCGCACACACATCTATGTTACATGCACTGATAACCCTATTAGTTTTAGATTGCCGGGGACAGGAATGTTCTATATCAATTAACTCACTGTCCCCGTTATTCAGTTTAAATATTTCTCCAGAAAATCTGTGAATTTAATGCCAAGTAACTCAGTCCCTTTCTTTGATGGATGCAAACCATCACTTCTGTATAGTTTTTCATTGGACCAGCTGCAGACATCGTGACTAATATAACCAAAGCCTTCCCCTTTACATCACTCCTTTAGCTACATATTGAATTCTGCTATATGCTGGCCTTTTCCATTTTGTTCCTTATACACTGGTAAAACCTCTGAAAAAGTAAGCCTACAGCCTATCCTGCTAAGTTCCTACCCCAAGCTCTGGAAATCATTCTGCACAGAGAGTACATCTTTTTGGGACACATCATTTGTGCCAAGATGTACAATAGCATCAACATCAAGTTATTAAGAATATTTTTAATGCCAGGCTAGGCTATTATGGATGTGATATTGATTCTTTGGAAAAGTAAGTGAATCTGCTGAGAAACCAGTTTTAAAATAAAAGTCAGTTTATTCATTTGCTTTATGTTAATTAAGTGTCTATGCTATTCTATATTGTCCTCACATTCCACCCTATCTTAGACACTAAGAAGAATTTCTGAACATGGAGAGGGTTTAATGGTGACAGATGTAGAAGAAAACGGAGATAAAGTATCCAAGAACCGTTAGCAGAGAATAGAGACAGTGAACAACATCTCAGCCTTGAGAAAGGAGGGAACTTGAGAAAAAGACCTTCCTGGATTCGGTATGGTATAAGAGGGGGCAGAAGGAAGCTTTGGTGAGCTGTCAGGATTTTGTTATCATACCCTACAGCAATAGAGTTTCAGTTATCTTTGCTGTGTCTGTATCCTGGGGTACCTTGAAGGGCTTACATCAGCAGACCAAAAGGTAAAAAAGCGAAAAGGCCTCCACAAGAAAGAGGGAATTCAACAAGCTGCCTTCGCAAATTTTCCACAATGCTCTACAGAGCCCAACATCATTCTGCTTTGGAATATTCTGTGGCATTAATGGCAGCCCCCACTTTCCCATAAGATCCAATAGTGATTCTGCATTGGGGCCCATAGAGTATTCTGTGAAATATTCAAATGGAAATATTTAGCCCTCTTAAAGAGGCCCAAGGCAGATAGGCATTAATGCTAATTGGCTGTGCCAGAATGTTGACAGTTAGGGCTGCCAAGGAGCAGAGAGAAAAAAACATGAAGGCAATTTGGTGAGGGCAAGGCAATTATCGGCTTGAGGAAAAGATGTCAGGAACAACAGTGCAGCAACTAGGAAGGAAGAGCTTTGCGCTGAAAAAATGAACCTTCTGAAATGAAAAACAGACTCTCTGTCACAGAGTCCAAAAGATGTCAAATTCCTGTCAGCAAGAAGAGCCAAGTCACATAATTAAAACTCCAGCAATACAAAACAAAAAGTGAAATTCCTAATTGCTGCCATCAAATTTCTTACTATTCTGGTCTCCCTAGAAATAAGGCAGCAGAAACGAGGAATGGTACAATCCATATTCTATTATACTCATAAGGGCTTTTTAAGTTTGTTGTTTATTTATTTGTGTTTATACGATTTCTAGCCCACTATTAATAAAAATAATCCCAACATCCCTATATGCATTTAGAATGAGACAATAATTTTTATAGGAAAGAAAAGCAAAAGCCAAGGTAAACATCACTGGTACAAAAAGGTTTTAAGCTACGTTTAAACTGTTTCAGTTCCCATGGTGTCTCCCCATATCTTTCCACAAAGAACTTGGAAATTGTTTTGTCTTAGTTCTGAAATGTTTGCTAATAATCCTTAGCTTCTCTGGAGAACTATATGCTCAGGGTTCTTACTTGTATATGTATGTTTGGAGATGTGGTGGACCAATGACATGTACAGAAGCAAACTACAGGTAGTCTTTGTTTAGCAACCACAATTGGGACCAGTAACGTAGTTGTTAAGCGAAACAACCGCTAAGTGAAACTGCAACTGTGCTTATGATCTCACTTCAACTTTCACAGATTGACTGTGATGATTGGTTGTAAAGCTACTGTTTCATCACCCTCATAACTCCAAATGGTTGCTAAACAGGACAGTCACTAAACGAGACTACCTGCACTTTTGTAGAGCAGCCACATTGCCCCCCTTCCCTCAAATCAAACTTACCTACATCCGAATCCCGATGGCTTTTGATCAGTTCCCCCAACTCAAAATTTCCTGCAATGACTGCCACCTAAGATAGAAAGAAAATGTATCCATGTAAACATAGATCTCTCTCACTCTCTCTTTATATATATACCCCCAGAGGTGCCACCAAGCTCCCCAAAACATTACAATTTTAAAACCCCTGAAATCTTGTGAGATTTCAATATTCTTGCACAGGTATGAAAAGTGGCCTGAAAATACTAGTCTTATTTCTTTTATTATTATTATTATTATAAAGATTTTATTGATTTTCTCTTACATACATATATTAATTTTTCAACCAACGTGCTGTCTGGGTTTAAAAACGCTAATACATATTCAGTTCCTAATCCTTCATTCTTTCCTCTAGCCATTGATAAAATAAATCCCAAGTTTGGTAATATTCTGTTTCTTCTTTATCTTTCAATCTCATAGTTAATCTGTCCATCTCTGCGCATTCCAATATTTTTCTGATTAATTCTTCCTCCGGTGGTAATCCTTCATTTTTCCAATATTGCGCAAAGATTATTCTTGCTGCTGTTGTGACGTGTAAAATCAAATATAGGCTTTGTTTGTTAATCTTTTCTGGCATTATACCTAATAAGAAAAGTTCAGGTTTAAAATCAACATGTTCTCCCAACATTTTTTCTAACCAAGCATGTATCTTTTTCCAATAAGCCTTAGCTTTGCCACATGTCCACCAAACATGATAATAAGTACCTGAGTTATACTTACATTTCCAACATCTATCTGACATATTTTTAAACATTTTTGCTAATCTTGCTGGTGGCAAGTGCCATCTATAAAACATTTTATATAAATTTTCTTTGTACGAGGTTGACATTGTCAATTTATAATTTCTCTCCCATAACTTTTGCCACTTTTCTAGTTCTATATTATAACCAAAGTTTTTCGCCCATCTTATCATTGTTTCTTTAACTTGTTCGCTTTCCATTTCCAGGATCAACAAAAAATTATACATTTTCTTAATTAATT
Organism: Azemiops feae; assembly: GCA_023970755.1. Lineage (NCBI taxonomy): Eukaryota > Metazoa > Chordata > Lepidosauria > Squamata > Viperidae > Azemiops > Azemiops feae. The sequence continues at coordinate 48,377 of JALGBA010003355.1, read as the reverse complement.
TCTCATCTGAAGTTAACAAAATCTTATAAAATACAGTTTGTTCTTTATAAAATCCCTACAGTTTCATGTCTTTTTCATATCTATTTTGCATCTGTAAATGTGCCCACCACGACAGGTTGATACCCTGATTTTCCAGTTCTTGTTTAGATTTTAAATTCCCATCAATATTTAGAATATCTCTATATGTCCAAGTTTTTTCAAAGTCTACCAAGTTTGGATGTACAAATGCTTCCATCGTTGATAACCACCCTGGAATTTTTAAATATATTTTAGTTTTAATTTTTCCCCATACTGTTAACAAAGCATTTCTTATATAGTGATTTTGGAAATACTTATGAACTCTATTTTCCCTATACCATAAGAAAGCGTGCCATCCCAATTGTAAGTCATGCCCCTCCAAATATAACAACCTTTTATTTCTAAGAGTTATCCATTCTTTCACCCATGTTAAAACAGATGATTGATAATACAAAGCCCACTCTGGTAACCCAAAACCTCCATTTTCCTTAGCATCTTGTAACGTTTTCATCTTAATTCTAGCTTTCTTTCCTTGCCAAACAAAATTCAAAATTAATGAGTTTACATCTTGGAATAATTTTTTCTCAAGTTTTATCAGAATTGTTTGAAATAAAAATAGAATCTTCGGCAATACATTCATTTTGACTGTAGCAATTCTTCCTAGTATTGATAATTGCAGATTCTTCCACCTTTCCAAGTCCAATTTTATTTGTTTCAATAATTTTATATAGTCATCTTCTTTTATTGTTGAGCATTTGGCCGATAGATATATACCCAAATATTTAACCTTTTTCACTATCTGTACCTCTATTTTTTCTGACATTTGTTTTTTCTGTTTATCTGTAAGATTCTTGACTATTACCTTGGTTTTTTCTCTATTTATTTTTAATCCTGCCATTTCTCCATACTGTTCTATCTTTCCCCATAATTTAGGGATCATCTCCAAAGGTTCTTCTAGGATAAATACTAGATCATCAGCAAATGCTTGTAATTTATATGTTTCGCCTTTTATCTCCAGCCCTTTAATTTCTGTATCGTGTCTAATATTTCTATTTAAAACTTCCAAAGTAAAAATGAATAACAATGGGGATAGTGGACAACCTTGCCTTGTGCCTTTTCTTATCTCAAAGCTCTCAGTACAGTCTCCGTTCACAATCACTTTGGCTGTCTGTTTGTTATATATTGTTTTTATCATATTTATAAAGTTCTGTCCAAAGTTCATTATTTGTAGTTGCTGGGTCATAAATTGCCAGGAAACGTTGTCAAATGCCTTTTGGGTGTCTAAGAATATTAGTGCCAATTGTTTCCCTGGGTGTAATTCATAGTATTCTAATACGTCTATTATCACTCTTAAGTTGTTTTTAATTTGTCTCTTTGGTAAAAAGCCGTTTTGATCTGGATGTATGAATTCGACTAAGTATTTTTTCAGTCTCTCTGCCATTATTGAAGTAAAATTTTTATAATACGCATTAAGCAATGAAATCGGTCTATAATTCTTAATCTGCGTCAAATCTGAATCTTCTTTTGGTATTAGAGTAATATTGGCTTCCATCCATGTGGATGGGAGTTTAGCCTCTAATAAAAGTCCATTACAAACATCTTTCAGCGGTTCACTTAGTATGTCTTGTAAATTTTTATATAGCTCCGCCGAAAGCCCATCTGGACCCGGTGTTTTCCCATTTTTTGGTCTTTTTATGGCCTCTGATATTTCCATCATTGTAATCCTTTCTTCTAACATAGTTTTAAATGTCTCTGGAATTTTTGGAAGATTATTTTCTTCCAGATATTGAACAATTCTCTCTCTTGAAGTTTCCTCTTTGTTGTACAGTTCCTTGTAGTATTCCTTAATTATCTTTTTTATTTCTTCATTTTTAAACTGTAAATGGCCTTTCCCATCTACTAAGTTATGTATCATTTTCTTCTCTTTCTGTTTTTTAAGTTCATAAGCTAACCATCTTCCTGGTTTATTGGCATTTTCAAAAAAAAATCTGTTTTGCTCTCTTTATCTGTTCTGCCACTTTTTCTGAATCCAACAGGTTTAATTTATGTTTTATTATGTCCATTTCTCTTTTCAAAGTCTTTTTCTGTGGATTTTTTTGTAGTTCTGATTCTAACTTTCTAAATTTTTCTTTTAATAGTACATATTGCTGTCTTCTCTGTTTGTTTTTCTTTGCCATATACGTTATAGTTATGCCTCTAAAGTATGCTTTGACTGTATCCCATACATTTTGTAATGTTGTATCTTCTTTTTTATTTTCTTTAAAGAAAAATTCCATTTCTTTTTTCACTAGCTCTATAAATTCTTTCTTTTAGTATAGATTGATTTAAAGTCCATCTTGGTCTTTTTTGTATTCCTTTCCATATCACATTTAGAGGGTTATGGTCTGCCCATGTGCCTATTTCTATCTCAATTTCCTGTATGTTCATCCTCAATTCAGACGTCATCCAAATCATATCAATTCTTGACCAGGATTTTTGGCTGTTTGAGTAAAAAGTATATTGTAATTTTTGTGGATTGATTCCCCTCCAGACATCTTGCATTCCAATTTCCTCTGCCATATCAAAGAATGTCCTGGGTAATCTTCTTCTTCCAGTTTTCCCTGTTTTATTGCTTTTATAATCAATTGTTCCGTCTACTATCGCATTAAAATCTCCTACTAGACAAATATTTTGGTATTCCATTTCTATTATTTTTCTATGTAAGCTTTGATAAAATTCTTCTTGATTGTTATTTGGTGCGTAAATTGCCATTAACAATGTTTGCTTTTGATGCAGATATATTTCTACCATTACAATTCTTCCTTCTTTATCTGAGTATATCAATTTAGAATCTATTGTCTCTTTAATGTATACAGCAACCCCTCTTTTTTTCTGATGTGCTGATGCGTAATAAAGTTTCCCAATTTTTGAATACTCCAATCATTTATGGTGCTGTTCTTTTATGTGTGTCTCCTGCAAACAAATTATGTCTATGTTCAATTTCTGTAAGTTCCTAAAAATTTTGTTTCTTTTTGATGGAGTTTAGTCCATTTACATTCACTGAAAAAAATCCATTTTCTTTCTCCATTTCCATTATTTATATTTAGGTCTAGTCGATCTCGTAATCCTCTGTTCTCTGGCAGTTCCTTCACTTTCACCCTCTTGTTCATCTTTCTCTTTCTGTTCTCCTGTTTGTGCGGTTGCTCCTTGAGTCGTCTCTTCCATTTGCTTCTGTTCCTTACTCTCCCCTTGTCGTTGTTGCGCTCCTTCATCCAAAATTGCTCTATTCCTTGCTTCGAAGTCCTCTGCTTTCCTGATTGAATCCAGTCGATATCTTGTATTATTCCAATTTATTAAAATGCCTTCCGGCATTAGCCACCTGAAGTTTATGCCTTTGGCAATCAGCTTTGTAGTTAAGAAGTGGTAGTGTCTTCGAGTATCTCTTACTCTCTTGGGTATCTGCTTTAAAACCACAATTTCTTTATTTTTATATTGTAATGGCTCATCTCTCACTTTTCTCAGTACTTCATCCCTTGTTGTTTTCTTTATAAACCTTACATGTACTTCTTTTGGTAGTCTATTTTTCCTTGCATAGCTTGAGTTCATGCGAAATATTTCGTCGATCTCCATTTGGATCTCTACTCTGTCTGCCTTCAGAGCCTCTGCCAGAAGGTCAATGATCACGACTGTTATGTTTTCTTCTCTATCCTCAGGGATATTTTGAAATCTCAAGTAGTGTTCCACCTTCTCCATTTCCAGAATCTTGACTGTCCCCTCTAGGTCTTGATTTGCTTGCTCTAATTTTTCATTTTCTTGTAATAACATTTCCATCTTTTTATCAATATCCTCTGATTTATCTTCCATTTTCTGAATTCTTTGTTCATTTTTAATAATCATTTGGTTTTGAACTTCAAATTGTGCCTTTATATCCAGGATTTCTTCACTTACTTTCTCAAGTTTACTTTGTGTCTCTTCATGATTTTTTTGCATCATCTCTTGAATCAGTTTTAATGAGGCCTGCATTTCATTTTGGGCAGTGCTTATTTTTTCATGTTGCAGCATTGTTTCAATAGATCCCTGGGTTGTTGGGCTAGATTGTCCCACAGAGGGTGCAGAAGAAGTTTTCTTCATAAGTCTAGTAATGTTTGATGTACTCATTTTACAGCTCACAGTCTTAAACCAAAATCCAAAATGCAAAATGGAACCAGCTGTTTTAGGCCAAATCTACCTCCCCCAGTCAGGTCTTAGTTATGAAGCGTTCACTTTCTTCAAATAGTGTCTGTTTGGTTTTAGCCGAAGTCAACAAATATAACTGTCAAAGCAATAATATCCTATATTAACAGCAATATATTAAAAGCAATCTTCCTTTGGAACCATAACAATAACTATGAGAAGTCTTTTCCCTTGTAATCTCACGCCAAGGCACTTTAATGTTTGCAGGTGTCTCTCAAGGTCATTGTTGTGAAAACATTTTTTTTCTTTCTTTTTTTTCCCACTGTTTATTGGTACTGTCGTTTCTTCTCTCGCCAATAGATGTCCTCCTCTGATTATTTATCAATGTCCGATATTCTTTAAAACGCTTTCCCCTTTTGTAATTGCTCGCTGCCTTTAAATTAATCCTTCTGGGGGGTCTTTTCTTTTCAGCTTTTTCCCATCAGGGGCTCAACGTTTTGTAATCCACAAGGAGAAGGAAAAAACTCTAGCTCACCCAGTCTCAGCACGCTGTTGACAATCAGCTGTTTTGCGGAGCTTTCCTTCCGGCTGGAGACAACTTCGGCTGCCTTTCTTCCGCCTTTTCAGAGGGGTTCTTCAGTTCGCTCCGATAGGCCACCGCCTGATCTGAGCTCCTGGAGTGTCCAACTTCCCAACCCTTTAAGGGTCGCTGGCCGAAGCGAAACCGGACTGGGAAGCCGGAAGCTTCTTCCAGCCGTCCCGTCGGCGACCAAACCGGAAGTCCACTAGTCTTATTTCTACATACAGGTAATCCTTGACTTACAACCACAATTGGGACCAGAATTTCTGTTGCTAAGCAGTATGGTTGTAAAGTGTGATGTCATGTGACCGTATCTCTTAGTGACAGCAATCCCAGCATTCCCTGTTGCTGTTAAGCAAATTCCACAGATCATTAGTCAAGGACCCACCCCAATCCAAGCCGTTCTGGACTTGGTCCCTCCCAGCGCTGAGATTTGGTAAGATAAGGGACTGCCTCCAACTCCCCCCATCCTACCTCCCCCCCCCGCATATCTGCTCTTTTGGCTACCCTGAACCACACAACTCTGGGACTGCTTGCCATGCTGCAGCTGAAGGATTACTTGGTGTTTCGTAGCTCTGGGACTGCAAGAAGCCTGAGCCACAGTGTGAAGCAGCATCCACCTCTGGAACCCTCAGCCACCCCAGCAGTGAGGCACAAAGCCACTGTGCCCTGGGAAGCCCAACAGCCCAGTGCAAAGCCTCAGTAGCCTGGGAAGCCCCCAACAGCAGCAGCCTGGGAAGCCCAGCAGCATGGCACAAAACTGCAGCAGCTCAGAAAGCCCCAGCACTGTGGTGAGAAGCCGCAGTTGCGCCAGGAAGACCCATCCGCCTAGCCCAGCAACACTCGCTGTTCTGCTCTTTGACAGCCCAGCTAGCCTTCTCTGTCTTCTTGCTCCCACTGATGATGAGGTGTGCCTGTCCTGTCCCTACATCTGGCAGCTGCTGGCCACATGAGGCCATCTTTCCCAGGTCTCGCAAGGAAACTACTATACATGATCTTGGGAAGAAAGCCTCATGTGGCCAGCAGTACTGATGACAACCTTAGTGCCAAAGTCAAGAATTTACAGAAACTGGCAAGGTATATAATACAGATTGTACCAATTTCCTTGAGGAAAAATATAAACTAAAAATTGTACAGCAATGTCAGCAAATTGAGACACGGGAGTCATGACACAATTACTCCTTTTCCTAAAATATCAAATTAAATCTGTAAACACCCACATTTAGAAGCTCTAATGCTGAAGCACTAGAAAAGAGGGAAGGTCAGGGGCTCAGCCCTATGATGCCTGGAATCAAATTGCCAGCATGCTCTGCTCTCACTCTCTCTTGGACTCAGCTCACTGCACACCTGGAAGGCAGTTTGACCATGGTTGTTCTTGATCTCTTTGTTAGCTCCTCAGTATAACAGGATTCGGGCACAGCTTTCCTGGGAGACAGAGAGGAAAGAAAAGAGAGAGGAAGACAGCCCAAAGAGAAATACATAAGAGACAGCTTCCATTTTTAGCAATCTCAGTGCACAGAGGGGAGAGTATCAGGAATGGACTTCTTAGAGATGGGGTTAACTTTGGTTCTGTTTACATTTCAGTGCAGATTAGGTCTGCACTTCTTAAATGTATATTATATGAAAGGAACCTCCAACCTTTTGGGGCAACGTTTGGTATTCTGAGAAAAATAAATGTCTGCCAAGGGAAGGAGTCACCCGTCACAAAATGGTTGCTATGGGGAGTGGTGCATAGCCCATCACAATATATTCATTTCACAGAAAGCCAACTTAGGAAGCTAAAGACAGTGCAAAGCACTGATTTCTAGTCATACCCTATCTTTACTTCCTAAGAAAGTTCATGTGGGTCCAAAGACTTTCAGGAAATAAACACAGCAGGGAGCTGGATTCCAATGCTTCACTATGAATTACTCTGTTAATTGAAATTAAAATTGAAAATGAGGCTGGCAAATTGAGAAGTTGAGCATAAGTTAAGTAGATTGATGATTCTGTCCCTTTTGACAATGGTAAATCCAAACAGATCAAATTATTCTTTCCCCTCTCCCTTCATTATTACATACAATCCCTGCAATATATGGGAAATTATCATTATATAGATAGGACAGAATGGGACTTAAGCATTTGGCAGACGCTGATCTTTGATCAGGGTGTACAGGATTTTGTAAGCCATCCAGAGTAACTTATCTGTGAGTTGGACGTCTATATAAATTTGTTTAATAAATAAAATAAATAAAATAAAGTTAAAATGGTGGCCATGCGCATACAAAATGCACATGGTTTTGATCATATGGTTGTGGCTGCCATTTTAACTTATTTGACTTCACCCCTGTGAACAGTTCTCCCTCTGATTACAATTCTGGGCAGGTCAGTATTCTTTCAGAGCTGAAATCTGGAAGGAAAGCTACATTTGGGTGGAATGAAATACTAATGCTTCCAGATTGGCCTGGTTGCCTTCAAGTTGCTTTCAGTGTCTTCAGCCTCACAAATTGTAACAGAATATGGGAAGCCCAGGATTGGGAGGAGGGGGGGCAGAATCTTCTTTTTTATGTTCCTCTAAAACAGTGTTTCTCAACTTGGCAGCTTTAAGATGTGTGGACTTCAACTTCTAGCATCCCCTAGAAGGCATACTGGCTAGGGGATTCTGGGAGTCGAAGTCCACACATCTTACAGTTGCCAAGTTGAGAAACACTGCTCTAAAGTGTAATTGTAATTGGTTGTTTCCTGTTTAGTTAAAGGAAATTTCTCATGTTAACAAATTCCAGAGTAAAGGGTCAATTTCATGGGGGTAGTTTCTTGGCCTTACTGGCATGACTTTTTAATATTCAAAGGATGTTTTGCAAATTTGGAGGTAGATACATTTAAAATGAGAGTCAGTTTGGTGTAGTGGTTAAGGCATCAGGCTAGTCCAGCCTTAGGCACAAAGCCAGCTGAGTGACCTTAGACCAGGGGTCTTCAAACTTGGCCCTTTTATGACTTGTGGACTTCAATTCCCAGAATTCCTCAGCCAGTGTGCCTGGCTGAGGAATTCTGGGAGTTGAAGTCCGCAAGTCATAAAAGGGCCAAGTTTGAAGAGCCCTGCCTTAGACCATTCACTTCATCTCAGCCCTAGGAAGGAGGCAATGGCAAACCGCTTCTGAAAAACCTTGCCAAGTAAACTGCAGGGACTTGTCCAGACAGTGTCAGAGAATTGGACACAACTGAATGGAAGAAAAAAAAAGTTAAAATAAATAAATGGACCTTCCTTTTTCGTCTAACTGCAGAAAATCCCAAAGAAAGCAATTTTAGATTTGGATCCTAAAGCCAAATAAATCCCATTGTTTAGGTGATGAATGGAAGAGGATAGGGGTAAGAAGATGAGTTCACAAAGTTACCAACAACTATCTGAGAAACTAATTAATTAAAAATATTTCTAAAATGGTGAAGAAAAGATGATATGCTATGTATTAGACCACTAATGACATCAATGTCTACCATGAAAGTTATAGCCAGGGTGTTATTTTTATAACTAGGTGCTGTGTGAGATGCTGCCATGACACAAATGAGGATACAAGGAGTGGGGCTACCTAACTACAATAGGACATACATTATAGACATGGATGGGTAGCCTAACTCCATAGAGTCTGGTATATGAGGGAAGACTGAATGAAAATTTCCAGACAAGCAGGTTTATTTGGGGAGAAAAGGAGGCAAAGAAAGAAGGAGAGGAGGAGGAGGAGACATAGATGTTCAAATAACAGTAATAAAGTCAATCTAATTTAGTTGGTTTCATTTTATCTCTTGAATAGATTGTTGCACTTTAGAATTTATTTAATTATTTATTCATTCAATTTCTATAGCTTCCCATCTCAGTCAATGACTCTGGGCAGCTTACAATTCAAAAAATACATTACAGTTATAAATACTAAAAACATTTTAAAACAATAAAAACACTAACAACATCCAGATTAAATATACATAGGAGCAGGGCTTTTTTTCTCATAGAACGCTCAGAATGGAGTTCCGGCACCTTTTTTGGATGGAACCTTATAGGGTAGGCAAAGTGGGTTGTATGACATGTGTGAGTTCCGGCACCTTTTTTTTTTTTTTTACAAAAAAAACACTGCATAGGAGCAAGATACTTGGCCAGTTAGCAATATAGCCAATATGAAAAGTTATTTGCAGAAAAGATGGGCTACCTTTAGAAACTATCCATGTTAGTTTCTTACAAAGTATAACTGTATAATTGTATAATTTGGAATTGTATAATTCCAAAGAAGACAAAGGACTAGACACAACTTTATGGGGGTTTGAGGACAATGACAGCTAGCCTCCTATCTGAGATAGAGTATAGATTGGACCAGTAGTAAAATAAGCTCTATCTCTGATGTAGGTTGTCAAGGTAGCTTTTCAAATTTTACACAGAAAAATGGTTCCAACTTCACAATGGTTTTTGTCTTCTATAAGACAAAATTGTCTCAGGCACTTGGGTCAGGATGCTAGGAGCTTGTCCTAGCAGGTAGAATATACGTGATTATTCCTCAATTGTACAACTTGTTATTGTTCTTGGAGGTTTTTTTGTTGGGATACTGCAATTTAGTTTTATGGCTGTACGCCACTTGGAGTCACATTTTTGCAAGTTGGTGACCAAACATATAAATCTTTAAATAAATTAAAATATGAAACCAATTAGTTGAGTTGGCCATTGTAAAGGGGAATTAAATTGGTGAAGTGAAGTTCAAATATACACCTAGTATAATGTTCAGTGCAGGTTATCAGCCCCACTAGGTAGCCCAGACTGGGAAATCAATTCCATGTGAAGGATAAAAGTACTTTTATTGAGATTAGCTATAACAGGATCTTGCAAGTTTACTTGTACTTTCCCTTCCCTCCTTATACCCTGTGAATTAGGGAAACGTCTGCCTGAGCTGCCGCTTCCCAATATTATCTGCAGAGCAATGCTTCAGCCCCTTTTGCCTAGATAATGGTTCCTGCATATCTCCATCAAGATCTTCATCCTTACTCTCTACAAGGGTCCTCCGTGGGAGTCCAGAGCTCCAGATGCTTTAAATCACTTTATTAATGTTGGACTGTAAAAATTAATCATTCATACCTTGTTGTAGAGTGCACAGATGTGCAATGCTGTATTCCCGGATGCGTTCTGTGCACCTGGCTCAGCACCGTAAAAGAGGAGGTGTTCCAAATGCTGGGAGTTTCCATGTTGGCAGGCCTGGTATGTGGAGAAGCAAAGGTCAGGAATGGAAGGTGAGGCTAGATGGTCAGATGGACAGGTGCAAGTCACAGCCACCCCCCCTCAATCTTTAGACTTTGAGCCAGCCCTAGCAGGAAACACATATAGGGCATATGATGGGCTGCTAGCTCTCTTGCCCACACAATTGAGTTACCACACATGGAAACTTGGGATGGCTGGATTTTGACTGGTATGTAGAACCTCACCTGGTGTATTTCTTGCCAGCCATTCTCATCAGTGGTGCCAATGTGGGCTCGATTGTACAGCAGAAGTTCACAGCAGTGTGGATCACCTCCAACCATAGCTGTATGGTAGAGTGGGGTAAGCCCACGACGGTCCTTATAATTGGGGGAGCCCCCCAGGTCCAAGAGTGCCTGTATAAGCCAGAGAGAAAAATACAACTGAGCAATGGCAGTATCAGTCCAACATTACTTCCTACCCTGAGTTAGTAGTATTAGTATTAGTAGTAACACATTGACCAGACCACTTTTTTTCTTACTTTTATTTTAAAAATCTGTTATTCCAACTCTTTCCCTTTTGTGGAAGGATACCTGGATGAAATCAAAAGTTTCCTTCTAATAGTGTCTTCTGAAAAAGGAGTTATCATCTCAACCAATAGGCTTCTCTGTGATTTCTCCCAAACTCCAATAAATAGCTTCTTCTTCCCCAAGTATATTAAATCCAGGAGCTCTTGAATATTATCATCTCAGGCATTTTGAGATTCTTGCCAAGTATGTTCTATGAATCTGCTCATGAAAAAATTACATACTGTACCCCTTTTGTGTCTTAGAAGAGCTGATTACAGGTAGTCCTCGACTTACAACCACAATTGAGCCCAAAATGTCTGTTGCTAAGCAAGACAGTTGAGTTTTGCTCCATTTTACAATCTTTCTTGCCACAGTTGTTAAGTGAATCTAGCTTCCCCATTGACTTTGCTTGTCAGAAGGTTGCAAAAAGCGATCTTACTGTATGGCCCTGGGAGACTGCAACCATCATAAATACATGCCAGTTACCAAGAGTCCAAATTTTGATCATGTGACCACAGGGAAGCTGCAACAGTCATAAGTATGAAAAATGGTCATAAGTCACTTATTCCAGTGCTGTTGTAACTTCAAATGGTCACTAATTGAGGACTACCTGTACACTGGATTATTATAATTGTTTTTATTTTATTTTAATTTTGTTTGCCATTCAGTCACTTGTTGAGATGGGCATAATTTATTATGCTTGGACCTTAAGCAGACACAGGTTGCAAGTATCTCAGGTAGGGTGTGTGTGCTCAGTGTAAGATGGTAGATCTTCAGGGCAGCTGTCTCTTTTTATATATATATTTTGAAAAACACAATGTGCATTATCAGTAGACTATACCAATACGCAGGAAGTAAAAAGGTTGGCTTGGATCTTTCTGTGCTCCTTTCACATTTGCCATAATCTCAGAGCACATTTGACATTACCCTTTGACATTACCATGAGGGCTGAATAGTGGTAAGAATAGACAGCTTTGTGAACTGCTGTGGCTCCATCTCTTGCCCGGAAATCTATGTGGGCACCACCAAGGCACAGTAGCCGGATCACATCAATGGTCCCATCTAATTGGGCAGCCAACGTCAAAGGTGTTTCTGCAGAAAAAACCTTGGGTTACTATTGTGGAGAGGGATTGTCAAGCATGGAAAAATCAGAAGTCAAGGCAGTTCAAACAAATATAAAGGTTTATTGCAAATTTATGCTCTTTACAAGAATCTGAACTACTAATGGTCAAAGCAAATTGGCGGTAGATAAGAGTCAATGGAATTCAAGGTGGGCTGGACTTAGATCTCTTGGGGGCACGAAGGGACTTGAGACTGATGATGCATTTGACCCCCCCCCCCTCGGGCTCAGCCTGTTCATCTCCTACAGGGATATTGTGTGGATGGCATCCAAAGTCATCCAATCCTCCCTCTTTGTGTCTCCCAGATGGCACTTACTGCCGGTTTCAGAATCGTGATAGTTTGGATCAAGCCCTTTCTCCAGGAGCCGTGCCACTTTTTCAGCTGCTCCATGTTGCACATATTCCAGAAACTTCTTCAAACCCATCTGGGGAAAGATTTGTCAGGAATAACCAATGAGGATTGGGAAAGAGATGGGATAGAAGAGTGCAACGCAAGTTCAAAAGAGGAATACAGCTGAGCTGGACCAAAAGCTCAAGTCATTTGTAACTTCTTCAGGTTGGATGAATTTTTGTTTAAACATAGAACAACCTGTCCCCAACAACAATATTTGGGAAAACGAGCTTTGAGAAAAATAATTAATTTTTACTGACTATTTGAGTTGCTGGATTTCGGGGATCCTGAAAAAAATCTTTCCTGTGAAGATGGATTTTCTTTCTCTTTGCCTGCTTGTCTTTAGCCTAAGCGGAAACCTTTAGGGGGGGGGGGGGGTGTGGAGCGTTTTTCTTCCTCCCCCCCCCTTCTGAACATTATTGCTTATTTTAAAACTTTTTTTCTGCATTCTGGGCGGCTTTTTGCAGCTTGAAGTTACAAAGTATCTGTTTTAAGCTGAGAACTTTCACCACTGGAGATTTTTAAGAAGAGACTGGACAGCCACTTGTCTGAAATGGTATAGGGTCTCCTGCTTGAGCAGGGGTTTGGACTAGAAGACCTCCAAGGTCCCTTCCAGCTCTATTCTGTTTTTTTTATTTATTCCTTTGCAACAGACCTGCGCAGGTTGTAAATGTGAGGATTGGTCACAAATTTACTTTTGCATCACCATCATAACTGCAAATAGTTGCTAAACAAGGCATTCGCTAAACCAGGACTACCTGTATTTACATCTATAGGGGAGGAATGGATAAACTATAGCCAGTGGTGGGATTCAAATATGTGAACAACCGGTTCTCTGTGTGGATGCCGCTTCCGGAAGTCCATTCTGGGCCTGGGCAACAAAAAAATAGCTACCAGTTCTGCTGAACTGGTGCAAACTGGCTGACTCCCACCACTGCCTATAGCCAAAGTGCACATTTGTGGCTTCCACAAATTATACCAAATTTCAGCAACCACTTTTCTCCTCAAGTTTCAATGGGGATGATAAAAATGGAAAAAGTGGAGTATAACCCTTTATTTCGATTTTACAGATCAGGGACTTCCTCTCAAGATGGCTGCTGCATGTTAAGAGTTTCTTTTTTCCCTTACCAACAATCTGCTGATTTCAATGACAAAGCTGGTTCTTTGGCAGTGCTGCTCCCTGGTTTTGAATGGGAACACTTAGGAATGACCCAAGACGACTTTTGGATGATTGTGGACCCAGTTGGGAAGAGGGGTCTTGAAGATTCCAATTCCCTCTGGAAGCTATTGAAAAGTCACTGGGTTTATACACCGTCCTGTCAAGCAGTTTCGTTTTCTAAGCATGCCTGAGCTTTAACTTTAACTTTTTAAATTTATGGTTTCTGTTGTGTCCTGGGCCTTGCTGAGTCATTCAGCAAGGCTCAGGAAAGCTGCAGAAAGGTTTCAGAGACCCGGACAGACCACGTGTCTGCCCGGGACCCAGACAGGCTGTCTCCAGCCTTGCGCACATGCGCGAGGCGGGAGAATAGCTTGCAATGATTGGCTGTGCATCCTTTGCACGGGGAGTATAAAAGGGCCTGTTGCCTTTGTGTGCTTGCTTCTGTTCTGTGAATATACTCAATAAAAGATCTTTGTTGTGAACCTGCCTCGTCTCGATGTCTGACTTGCGAGAACAGAACATTGGTGACAAAGGTGGGATCCGCCGCATCGGAAGCCTACTAAGAAGAAGCTAGGCCTACTCACCTGAAGGCCTGAAGAGAAGAGAAGCGCGGCGTTCAGAAGAAGCGACCACCTGCCAGTACGAATACGCTGGAGGTGGGCTTGGCTTCGTGGGACCCCTTCTCCTTCCTTGCGGTGAGAGACGTCGAAGAGGCTAGCGGTCACAACGATGTCCAAGCTGGGCCGTCTTGTCGAATTCGACACTTCACACCCGGAACGCTGGAGCTCTTACGCAGCTCGCGTTGAGAACTATTTTCGGGTAAACAAAATCCAAGAAGACGGCCTGAAAGCTGCTACCTTGCTGTGTGTCTGTGGGCAAGAGACTTTTGACATTGCCGAGAATCAGCACCTTTGGAATCGATCGCATATGCCGATCTTAAGAAAATGCTGCGCGAGCATTTTGAGCCCAAGCTATCTGTAATAGCTTGGAGGCACCAGTTCGAGCAGCGGGACCAGTGGCCGGGAGAATCAGCTGCGGACTTTGTCGCGGCTCTGAGACAGGCTGCTAGGCCATGTGAATTTCAAGATTTGGAGGAGAGGCTCCGAGATCGACTCGTCTGCGGATTGCGAAGCCGTGAGATGCAACAGAAGTTGTTTGCGAAAGCTGATGTCACATTCCAAGATGCCCTGAGAGAAGTTGCAGCTGAAGAAGCAGCCGGCGGCGCAGTGAAGGCCTTGTGGTCAACAAAGAACCCTCCAGCGGCAGTCCCCGTCCACCAGGAAGTCGTGCGAGAGGCCTCCGGAGAAGAATCCGAGGAAGAAGAGGTGGACAGACTCCAACCATTGCTGGGAAGAAGACTACCAGAACACAGAGGACAGACGCCTGCATCCCTCCGGTGTTTCGGCTGTGGGGGTCGCCACAGGAGAGCCGACTGCCGTTTTCGTTCTGCTGTTTGCCGGGCATGTGGCAGGCAAGGCCACATAGCATCAGCCTGCATGGGTCGCCAGAAAAACAGGTCCCCTGAAGAATTGCCTCTGAAAGGTAACAAGGTCCCCAGCCAACACAGGGTGGGTTTCTGCGCGTCCCGTAGGGGGGTGTTTAAAACAGGGGTTCACCGGCCCCTTAAGAAAAAGCTGTGCATTGATGTACAGTTGCAGGGAGTTCCCCTGGCCATGGAGCTGGACACAGGGTCCGCTCTTTCTATTATTTCTGCAGACACCTTCAAAAAGGTTTGCTCCAGGAGTGGCTCACGAGTCAAACTCAGGCCCTCCAATCTCATCCTCACTGACTTTCAGAATTCGCGAGTCAGTGTGAAGGGGGAGGCCACGCTTAGAGTACAGCATAAGGATTTTGATGGATTATTGGATGTGGTGGTAGTTGGGGGTGACCGCACGAGTCTTATAGGACTCGATTGGTTCGAGGCACTTGGGATGCAAGTGACTGGTCTGAACCATCTGCAAACTGCTAACCTTGCAGGAGTCTGTAGGGAGTTTGCTGATGTATTCAGCTCAGAGCTTGGCTCATACAAGGGGCCTCCCATTGCTTTAAAATTAAATCCAGCCATTACACCCATCAGGGTTAAACCAAGGAGGGTGCCTTTTGCCCTCAAAAGTAAAATAGATGCTGAGTTGGACAAATTGCTCCAACAAGGCATTCTTGAACCTGTGGATTCTAGTCCATGGGAAACTCCCATAGTGACACCACTGAAATCAAATGGTGAAGTCCGAATATGTGCGGACTATAAATGCACACTAAACAAAGCCTTGCAGCAACATGCATATCCTGTGCCTGTGGTGAGCCACATTCTGGCCTCACTGAAAGGGGGGAAACTCTTTGCCAAACTCGATTTAGCTCAGGCCTATCAACAGTTACCTGTTGATGAGGCAACAGCTGAGGCACAAACTATAGTTACTCACAGAGGTGCTTTCAAAGTAAAAAGGCTGCAGTTTGGGGTCAATGTAGCCCCTGGCATTTTTCAAGGGGTGATGGAGCGAATGCTCAGGGGTATTCCTGGGGTCTGCCCCTATTTCGATGACGTCCTCATTGCAGGAGAGTCATCGGGGAACTTGGCTGAAAGGCTGAGAGCTGTCTTGCTGCGTTTCCGCCAAGCTGGGCTGAAGTTACAGCAAGACAAATGCAAAATTGGTGTAACATCCACCGAATTTCTAGGATTTCATATTGATGCAGAAGGCATCCACCCCGCAGAGTCCAAATTCCAGGCTATTCAACTGGCCCCTAGCCCCTAGCCCCCAGTCAAAAGCTGAGCTCCAGGCTTTTCTGGGTTTACTTAATTTTTACCATTCATTTCTCCCCCACAAGGCTGCAGTGGCTGAGCCGTTACACCGGCTCTTGGACAAGCAGACTCCATGGACATGGACAAAGGTCCATGAAAAGGCTTTTAAAGAAGTCAAGGCTTTGCTATCCTCCAATGCTGTACTGGCTCACTTCAATGAGCAACTGCCTGTGTGCATCGCATGTGATGCCTCCCCTTATGGGGTAGGAGCAGTGTTAAGTCATCTCAAGGCAGATGGAACTCAGGTCCCTGTGGCCTATTATTCTAGAACCCTCTCATCTGCAGAGCGTAATTACGCGCAGATTGACAGGGAAGCCTTGGCAATAATCTCAGGTATCAAGAAATTTCATGATTTCTTGTATGGCCGCCATTTCACGGTCTATACTGACCACAAGCCTTTGCTGGGGTTGTTTACAACTAATAAACAACCCCCTCATATAATATCTCCTAGAATGTTGAGATGGTCAATTTTCTTAGCAGCTTATGATTACACCCTGGTTCACAAACCAGGCACAGAGATGGGCCACGCTGATGGCCTGAGTAGGTTACCTCTTAAACAATTAGAGGCAGACCCTGCTCCTGCTGTACACATTCTTTCTATTCAGGACTTACCTGAATCTCCCCTCAATGCTAGGGATGTGGCTGCTGAAACTGCCACTGATCACATGCTTGCACGCGTGCTGACATGCGTGTTGTCAGGATGGCCTGACACGTGTCCTGGTACAGAGTTCCAAAGCTTCTGGCGTAGGAAGCATGAATTGTCTACATTCAAAGGGTGTATTCTGTGGGGAAGCAGAGTAGTCATCCCGGCCTCATTGAGGACTAGAGTCTTGCTCTCTCTCCATGAGGGACATCCGGGAATAGTGAGGATGAAGGCGCTTGCGCACAGCCATCTTTGGTGGCCTGGACTCGATAAGGACATCGAGGCCCAGGTTCATGGGTGCCAAGTGTGCCAGCAATCACGGCCAGAGATGCCCCAGGCCCCTGTACATAGGTGGGAGGAGACACTCACTCCATGGTCACGCGTACACATTGACTATGCTGGGCCCTTTCAGGGGAAATTCTTCCTCCTCCTTGTGGATAGCCATTCTAAGTGGCTAGAGGTCGTTCCTGTATCCTCCACTACTACTGCCCGGACCATCCAGGTGCTCAGAGGAATCTTCGCTTCCCATGGTCTTCCTGATGTTCTAGTATCAGACAATGGTCCCCAATTTACCTCTTCTGAGTTTCAGGCATTTCTTCAAGCCAACTTGATCCGGCACGCCACGTCTGCTCCTTTTCACCCTGCCACCAACGGTCAGGCTGAACGCATGGTGCGTACCACCAAGGACGCATTAAAGAGAATCACTCAAGGACCCTGGCATCACAGGTTAGCTGATTTTCTCCTTGCACACCGCACCACACCTTGCACAGCTACAGGAAAGAGCCCAGCTGAACTCCGCAGGGGTCGCAGACTCATTATGAAGCTGGACAGGCTGCACCCAGACCGGGTGGCTTCACAGGTGTCGCAACCACGGGCACCTAGGAGACTCCAAGTGGGTGACCCGGTTTGGACCAGAAACTATGGGCATGGGCATCTCTGGGTACCTGCTGTAATATGTAAGGTCTCTGGGCCACTGTCCTACGAAGTGGCCTTAGAAGATGGTCGTGTGCTTAGACGCCACATAGACCAACTGCGCTGGAGGCTTCCTGGCCACGTTTCCTCCCTTGGCTCCGCTCTCGGGGGGGAGGGGGACCCCAATTATGATTGTGGACCACAGTCTCTCCAAGAGGGCGCTTATCCAAATGCTCCAGATGGGGGTCTTGCCATGGAGGCGGCTCCTGACTCTGGCATAGACTCAGGGGGTCTTGCCATGGAGGCGGCTCCTGACTCCGGCAGGGGTCCCTGGCTTAGGGCAAATGGCCGTAAATCGGCTACTCAGGGTACTCCTGTTGCTGGCCTTGGGCTCGAGGGACAGTGCTCCCAAGAGTAGTCCCAAGGAAATTTGGGGAACTCGACCCCACCAAGGGACTCGGGGAACTCGACCCCACCAAGGAACTCTGGTTTGGGTCTAGCGGATCCAGCCAGTCAGCAGTCAGGGGGAACCCCTGAGTCTTCTGGGCGACAAAGTCCTGGTTTGTTTTGCGCAAACCGGGAGCAGGCACTCCAGGCACCTATTACAATTCCCACACCTACCAGTACACCTGCACCTAATCTGGCTCCATGGAGATCAGAGAGGGTCAAGGGTCCTCCTAAGTATTTAAATAAATATGTCAGGTCATTGACCACCACACAGGAGGGTTATTAGCCCGCACTATTTCAAGGAGTGACAATTATAGTGTTGCGGTGCCCATATTTTCAAAGAGTGAAATAATGTGGCTACCATGGGAAAACTGAAGGGAAATACGTTGCCAGGAGTAAGGTTGACCGCATAATATGCCAACCGGCCAGCCATGTGTGTGTATGATGTCAAACAATATGCATAATATTGTTTAATCCAAGAGGGGAGGGGTGTTGTGTCCTGGGCCTTGCTGAGTCATTCAGCAAGGCTCAGGAAAGCTGCAGAAAGGTTGCAGAGACCCGGACAGACCACGTGTCTGCCCGGGACCCAGACAGGCTGTCTCCAGCCTGGCGCGCATGCGCGAGGCGGGAGAATAGCCTGCAATGATTGGCTGTGCATCCTTTGCACGGGGAGTATAAAAGGGCCTGTTGCCTTTGTGTGCTTGCTTCTGTTCTGTGAATGTACTCAATAAAAGATCATTGTTGTGAACCTGCCTCATCTCGATGTCTGACTTGCGAGAACAGAACAGTTTCATTTTGCTTTTTACTTTAAAGTTAACAAGTGGTTGAATGCTGATTTATTTCTACCCTTTGCTAGACTCTAAGTTTTCCCCCCCTTCTTTGTGATATATGTCGTTCTGGATAACCTCTGTCCCATCTGCATGGAAGCACGGCAGCATTAGGTGTGAAGAGCTCTCAGACTCTCACCACTGGATCTCTGTATTTTTTGAATTTACAAAATATCTGGAGTTTATTTCTATTGAATTTTTCTTATAACCTTGGATTGAAATACAGAGGAAAACATACTTTCTGTGTTCTTTATTCCTGGATCAAGTTTCAGAGATTAAAATGGCTGAGCAGTGGCTGAAACCTAAGAAAGGAGAGTGGAGGAATATGCAGTTTCTATCTGTATTTCTCTTTTAAAAACTTGATGACACCTTAATGATTTTGCAAAATATGTCAGGGCATGGAGCTTTGATTAAAGATACACAAAAGGACTTTGATCCAGTTCCAGTTCAAAGAGACATTTTTACGGCTGAAGAACTAATGAGGTGGATTTCATCTGTTGCTCCAACGTTTACCTCCTACAACATCAGGACTGTGTCTGAAAGGGGAAGTGATAAATTATTTTCTTCTATGAAGATTGAGGGAGACTGGATGGATTTATTACAGTTAACAGGTAACTACTTCTATCTGGGCTTTGATAGGAAGATAGACTTATTCTGGAGACTGAATCTATTATATTTAATTAAACAACAATTGATAAGAGATGGCATTAAGAAGCAAACCTGGATATTTGATCCAGGACAAATTATTTATGACTTTTGGGATGATTTAGGATATATAAGATGCTGTGGCAAACTTTGTACGAGTGGATTACAATAACAGTTTGTTAACAAGAGTTTTGAAACTTTAACTTTGTTTTGCTTTAGCATTATTATTCTTCCTGTTAACTACTTTGTCACTAATATAACATAGAAGACAGGTCAATAATTTGCAAATAGATTTAGTAGTTTAAAGAGGGCCTGTTTCGCAAGGGGTGGGAAATAATGTTGCAGTAATGTATTAATCTATTTGATGATCCAAATAAATAGTACTCCAGTAAATATGAATGTTATACAAGTTTATGCTCCCACAGCTGACAGTGATGAGGAGGACTTAGAGAAGTTCTACGAAGATATAAGCAGTGTACTGAAAACCCTAAAAAGTAATGATATCACAATACTCATGGGGGACTTCAATGCAAAAGTGGGAGAAGGAAGTGATGCTCCGGTAGTTGGAAACTTTGGCTTAGGAACCAGAAATGGTAGAGGTGACAGATTTGTAGACTTCTGCAAGGAACATAGGCAATGTGTGATGAATACTTTTTTCAAGTTGCCAAAAAGACGCCTCTACACTTGGAGATCACTAGCAGATACACGAAATAATGTAGTAAGGAACCAAACTGACTATTTTACAATAAACAAAAGATTTAGAAACTCAGTAAAATCAGTAAAGACATACCCAGGTGCAGATGTACCATCCGATCATAATCTACTACTTGCTGAAGTCCAGCTGAAACTAAAAAGGATGAAAAACCCAAACCCTGCTAAACCAAGAATCGACAGAGACTTCATCATTAAACAGGGGAAGATTAAAGAAGAACTAGAAAATCATTTAAGGGAAACCAACAACCTGAATGACGATGATGTAGAAGTGCTGGAATAAATTTAAAAATGCAATAGTAGAGGTAACAAACTCAAAACAGAGAGAGGAGTACCACAAGAAACAACAGTGGATGACGGAGGAAATTCTTCATCTCATGGATGAAAGAAGATCTTATAAAAATAAAAACAAAGAAAAATACAATGAATTGCAGAAAACAATTAGAAGAAAAATTCGACTGGCAAAAGAAAAGTGGTTTGCAAAGAGATGCAAGGAAATAGAAGAGACAGAACGTATGCATGATAATTTCAATTTACACAAAAAAGTGAAAGAAGCAGCAGGCTTCTACAAAAAGAAAACCAACAACTTAGTTGACAAAGGGGAAAATTATCTTAGATGAGGATGAAAAACTAAAAAGATGGAAGGAATATATTGAAGAACTTTTTGAGGACACTAGGGATGATATAGATATGGGAAGTATAACAACTGGACCAAACATCACTATGGAGGAGGTTGAACATGCAATAAAAATAGCAAAAACAAGAAAAGCCACAGGACCTGACGATATCCCAGTAGAAATTTTAAAATTGCTGGAAGACAATGGGAATTTTTTTTTACTGCAGCTCTTCAATCAGATATACAAAACAGGAAAGATACCAAATGATTGGCTAAAATCAACCTTTGTGACAATCCCCCAAAAAATAAATGCAAAGAAGTGTACCGAATACAGAACAATAAGCTTAATGAGTCATGCCCTGAAAATATTCCTGAGAATAATTCACAAAAGAATATACAACAAAATTGAAGAGCGTCTAGGTAACACACAATTTGGTTTCAGAAACAATATTGGTACACGAGATGTGCTATTCAGCATTCAAGTTCTTGTACAGCGTTGTAGAGATGTCAATCACAGTGTTTACATGTGCTTCATTGATTTGGAAAAAGCTTTTGATAAAATAAGACACAGCAAAGTATTAGAAATCCTGAAACAAGGGGGACTAGATGACAAAGACATCCAAATAATAAAGAATCTGTATTGGCATCAGGTAGCAAATGTGAGACTAGGCCAAAAATACTCAGCTGATGCAGAAATAAGAAGAGGGGTCAGACAGGGATGTATTCTGTCTCCACTGTTGTTCAATATCTACTCTGAGTCAATCTTCAACGAGGCAATGGAGAACATCGATGCTGGCATCAAAGTAAACGGTGTTTGGATCAACAACTTAAGATATGCTGACGATACAGTTCTGCTTGCCAGTAAGTATGAAGACCTTCAGCTCCTCATCAACAGAGTCACCGAAATATCTGGAAAATACGGCTTGAAGCTTAACACCTCAAAAACCAAGATCATGGTTGTCAGCAAACAACCCGTTAATTTACCACCAATAAATTCAGAAGGAATACCACTAGAAAAAGTTGAAAGGATCACGCACCTCGGTTCTAATTTACATGAAAGCTGGGACATGACCGCTGAAGTAAAGACAAGGATAGAGAAAGCAGGAACAGCATTCTTCAAAATGAAAAAGGTCTTCTGCAGTCACGACATAAGCCTAAGACTGAAAATCAGGCTTGTCAGATGCTATATTTTTTCTATCCTGCTCTATGGAGTAGAGAGTTGGTCTCTGACAGAAGGCCACCTGAAGAGACTAGAAGCATTTGAAATGTGGATTTACAGGCGGCTGTTACGTATAAGCTGGGTGGACAAGATCAGAAATGAGGAGGTTTTAAGCCGCCTGGGAAAGCCAAGGGAAATCATCAAAACAATTAAAAAACGAAAGCTAGAATATTTCGGACATGTGATGCGACACCCAGAAAAATATGGCATACTCCATTTAATCCTCCAGGGAAAGATTGAAGGCAAACGAGGTCCAAGCAGAAGAAGAACATCATGGCTTCAAAATCTAAGGGACTGGTTTGGACAAAACTCAGCAGCACTTTTTCGTGCGGCTGCTGATAAAAACAGGATCGCCAACATGATCGCCAACGTCCGATAACGGATATGGCACAAGAAGAAGAAGAAGAAGAATGTATTAATCAGTATTCAACTAGAGGGGATAATATGTGTACATATGGTGGGGTTTTTTTGATGCACCTTTTTAATGTTATGATTGTTTTGTGTTTTTTGTCCTTTTTCTTTTTTGGATTTTTTTTATTTTGTATTTTAAGTTTCCCTTAAACAAAATAAAATATATTAAAAAGGTAGATTTTACACATCAACTTTCCCCAAATATCCCCACACACATACACAAGTCCCAGGAAATCCAGGTCCTGACTATTTTGATGATATTAGCATACTGTTGCTGCAATTTTTATCACCATTTATTTTATTGACATAGTGGCCCTGGCTACTACAAGATTCCCCAGCCCTTTATTTAGGTTAGAAGATTCTCAATATGGGGTTCTGGCCAGTTTATCACTCTCCCCAACTCTTGAAAGCATTGGTGATTGAGGAAACCTCTGATGGGGAGCAGGAAATCAGTGGGGCCTCCAGGACAAGCCCCCCAGAAAAGAAAAATATGAGATAGGTGGCTGGAAGAGGTTGCTAACATGCTCCATTTTAAAGTATAATGCAATTCCCTTATATAGAAGCAAGCTGAACCAATTATCCATTACCTTGGGGATGCATAGCTAATAGGAGCATTGGAACACAAAGACTTGACTCACGTTGACTCCACGGCCTCTTTGGTTCAGTTCACTACAAAGCTAGGCAGGGAAATACTTGGTACTTTAAAATCAACTTGGCTGGCCAGCACAGTGCTTTTGTTTTATGTGCAATTATTGACTAGCTGTCAGCAACCAGAAAGAAGAGGTGAAAATGATAGCTTTGCTCCTTAGAAGAGAATAGTGGGAAATAAAGGTGAGTCACATGGTAGAAGAATTGAGAGGAAGGAAAGCAGAGGCAAAAATACCATCTTGTCTAAGCACCAGACTAGAAATGCTTTTCAAGTTAGTGATGATATAAACAGCCTTTCCTAGTCTGGGGATTTGCAGATAATGGACAACTGTGTGCATATACGGCTATTTGTTTTTTAAATACAACTACCAGTGCTCTCCCATAATGCTCATCCCTCTCTGACACAAGAGTGCTGTCAGATAAGCAGCAGCCTTACCTCAAGATAGGGCACCCCCTTCTCAAAACTCCGTGGGTACTCGCGCAAGAGTCGCTCTTCATCTAGGAATTTGGCATCCCGTCCATTGGTGGCTGGCTGGAAGAGTCCATAATTTAGAACATCCTTGAGGCTTTCATTGAGGGTACAGAGAATTTGTTGTTTTGCCACCCAAATGGCTGCATCAGGGTTGAAACGTAGGCATTTCTAAAGCAAAAACAGGCCATGCAAGAGAAGGGTGTGGATAGAAAGCAAAATAATTCCATCAAATTGGCCCCAAATAATAGCATGTTTCTGCCCCAATGGAGCGCTGTGTGTCCTATAATAATGCTTTTTAGTCTTGCATCTAGGATTATTTTTTCTTCTGGGATACACTTAGCTAACCTTGGTTGTTCTAAAATAGCTAAGCTGGGTCAGTCTAGTTAGTAGGACCATGGAGAGCTTTGGGTATGATTTCAAAAAGGCATTTTGGAGCATGCAGGAGTAAGGCAGGACATAAAACAAGACAGGACATAAAACAGGACATGAGTCTTAAATGCGTGTATTAGTTAGAAGAAGCAAAAAAGGAAGTGAAAAATGTCAAACCACAAGTTCATCTGTCGGTCACATATGAGTGTCAAGCTTGAGGCTCTGTTGCAAGCAACCACATATGTCTCGTTTCCATGTCTCGCTTTCGCTGGTAGCTAACCACAAACGAACTGCCGGAAACTTAAGAAACTTAGATGCTTTGGCAAGATACCTGTAACCTCGATCCATGAGAGGGGGATAAGATATTTAGCTACTTTAGCATAGCAACAAGGGGGGGCTAACGGGGCTGTCATTCAAGTAACCAATCAATGCTAACAAGTTACATTTCCGTGTTTTGCTGTTTCTGAAGAGTATATATGTACTTGTTGTTCCATGAGAAGGTGTTCAGAGGTTGTTATGATTTTTGCTCTGAACCTTTGCGCAAATAAACCAACTTCTTTTGATTCCGTGGTCTGAGTCCTGTGGTTTTCTGCAACATTTTTCTGGCGACCCAAGATGGGACTTGGAGCAATATTTTGCTGAGGACGGCACGGACCGACCGGTGCCCAAGCGGGGCCATCACGCTAAACCTTCAGCCGGCACAGATGATTTCTCCAGAAGGAGGCGGACGGCACCGCAGGGGTATTTGGTGGACAACCGACCGATCCAAGAACCTGAACGGAATCAAAACAAGTCACGAAACAAAGCTGGTTGGAAAAGAAGACGCCTGCAGGCAAGTATTGTGGAATTGTAGACCCACTCGTTTTGAGAGTGGAAGAGGGGGCCTGATCACCCCCCTGGGTCCGGGATCGGCGCATCCTAAAGAGACCCAAGAGTTGTTGTGTGGGTGGTTAAGCCATTGCAGTTCCTGTTGGTGACCGTTGGAACGTCCGGCATCACAGGTCAGTGGCAGTGTCTTAGAAAATGGGTGGTGAAGAAAGTGTCCCTTGGACACCTCTTCAGTGTATGTTGAGGAATTTTAAGAAAGATTTTAGGATGCAATGTAAGGTTGAATTGCTGGCAGCTGGTGGGAGATTAAACAAGCAAATACAAGAAATCCAACAATATTGTGTGTCCCTCAGTCCACCATTTTTGAGTACCCCCAGTCATAATATTCAAGTGGGAGACAAAGTATGGGTAAAACACTGGAAAGGGGAAAACTTGAAACCTAAATGGAAGGGCCCGTATACTGTGGTCATGTGTTCTCCACTTACAGTAAAGGTGTTAGAATCCAAGTCTTGGATTCACTGGACTCGAGTTAAGCCTGCAGTTGATGAATATTGGGAGGCAGAACAGGATGAGGCCCGCCCTTTAGTGGTATGATTGAAGAAGCACCCCCTATAACTGCCCTACCGGCAACGGGCAGGCAACATACGGGGCAGAAGAGGCCTTACTGGTGTCACTCCGGAAGCTGACCCTCTACGTACAGCTGAAGACAAGAACAAGGAAAGCATCTGGTAATGTGTTAGGAGTGGTGTGTGGTGTAGGTTAGATTTATTTCAAGGAATAGTAGTCCGACCATACATAGCCATAGGTGCAGTGAGTCTGGCCTTAGTGATTCTGATTACCCTGATTGTGACCTGCTGTATTGGACACCTTTTCTTCTGGAAACGTCCCAGTCCCAAAGAAACAGGTGTTGCACCTATAAGCACTGACTGTGACCAAGGTCAGTGTGTATCTCTTGGGGACACTTATGTTTGAAGCACCTTGGGAGTGGGTTCTCTGTTGTATGGTAGGAGTCTTGGGAGTGTGGGCATTATATTTAGCAAATAAGACTCGGCTGTGTGGCTCACCCAAGACTGACCTGGTCCTTTCCCAAATCACACCTAATCCCATCCATCTTCCTGATGTGGTAATTTCACAATTGCAATTGCTCCCTTTGTTGTGGCTGTGAGTATGAAATGAGTGGGACATTGGGATTATAAGATAGAAAAGGAAAAGAAAGTTGACATTGATTGTCAAACATGAGTCTTCTATGGCTTTGGCTAATGTTTGCAAGTGGCATGTTGAGTAAAAAGACCCTGAACGATAGTCCCAAATGTTGTGAGAATGGCCAATTAACTCTTCTCACACTTGAAGAAGGCTCCGGGGACATTGAGGAAACAAATGCTGTTTGTGTTGTTATGTGGAATAGCAGGACTAGCCTTCATCCTCTGTGTAATACCTTTAATCAGACAATTAGTTATGAGATCAGTAAAAGAAATCAGGGTTGAAAAGGAATTAGTTGTGATAGAAGGATCCTTGGAAAATAGGTTCACCTCAGACCCAGGAAGGGAAAGTGAGGATCCAGAGAGTGGAGTGTATGTACGGCTTACACCCTGGGGATTGGAGGACGTGCCTGAGGAAGAGGAGTTCTGAGATAGATTTTTCGCCTTTTCTTATTGGTGCTATCTGCCTCTATCTTGAACTGGCAGCAGGAAACAGAAAGATGTGTGCCAGTCTAAAGTGTTAATCATGCCATATATTATGCCTATCCATATATGCGATTCCTGCTCAGCTATCTTCGCTTGCTGGGAAAAAGCTAATGCTCAAGTAGAAACTGTAAAAGTGAGACTCAATTGTTACCTAAAATGGAGTCTCAAAGGGGGGAATAAGGCAGGACATAAAACAAGACAGGACATAAAACAGGACATGAGTCTTAAATGCGTGTATTAGCTAGAAGAAGCAAAAAGGAAGTGAAAAATGTCAAACCACAAGTTCATCTGTCGGTCACATATGAGTGTCAAGCTTGAGGCTCTGTTGCAAGCAACCACATATGTCTCGTTTCTATGTCTCGCTTTCGCTGGTAGCTAACCACAAACGAACTGCCGGAAACTTAGGAAACTTAGATGCTTTGGCAAGATACCTGTGACCTCGATCCATGAGAGGGGGATAAGATATTTAGCTACTTTAGCATAGCAACAAGGGGGGGCTAACGGGGCTGTCATTCAAGTAACCAATCAATGCTAACAAGTTACATTTCCGTGTTTTGCTGTTTCTGAAGAGTATATATGTACTTGTTGTTCCATGAGAAGGTGTTCAGAGGTTGTTATGATTTTTGCTCTGAACCTTTGCGCAAATAAACCAACTTCTTTTGATTCCGTGGTCTGAGTCCTGTGGTTTTCTGCAACATTTTTCTGGCGACTCAAGATGGGACTTGGAGCGATATTTCGCTGAGGACGGCACGGACCGACCGGTGCCCAATCGGGGCCATCACGCTAAACCTTCAGCCGGCATGGATGATTTCTCTGGAAGGAGGCGGACGGCACCGCAGGGGTATTTGGTGGACAACCGACCGATCCAAGAACCTGAACGGAATCAAAACAAGTCACGAAACAAAGCTGGTTGGAAAACAAGACGCCTGCAGGCAAGTATTGTGGAATTGTAGGCCCACTCGTTTTGAGAGTGGAAGAGGGGGCCTGATCACCCCCCTGGGTCCAGGATCGGCGCATCCTAAAGAGGCCCAAGAGTTGTTGTGTGGGTGGTTAAGCCATTACAGTTCCTGTTGGTGACCGTTGGAACGTCCGGCATCACAGGTCAGTGGCAGTGTTTTAGAAAATGGGTGGTGAAGGAAGTGTCCCTCGGACACCTCTTCAGTGTATGTTGAGGAATTTTAAGAAATATTTTAGGATGCAATGTAAGGTTGAATTGCTGGCAGCTGGTGGGAGAGTTAAACAAGCAAATACAAGAAATCCAACAATATTGTGTGTCCCTCAGTCCACCATTTTTGAGTACCCCCAGTCATAATATTCAAGTGGGAGACAAAGTATGGGTAAAACACTGGAAAGGGGAAAACTTGAAACCTAAATGGAAAGGCCCGTATACTGTGGTCATGTGTTCTCCACTTGCAGTAAAGGTGTTAGAATCCAAGTCTTGGATTCACTGGACTCGAGTTAAGCCCGCAGTTGATGAATATTGGGAGGCAGAACAGGACGAGGCCCGCCCTTTAGTGGTATGATTGAAGAAGCACCCCCTATAACTGCCCTACCGGCAACGGCAGGCAACATACGGGGCAGAAGAGGCCTTACTGGTGTCACTCCGGAAGCTGACCCTCTACGTACGGCTGAAGACAAGAACAAGGAAAGCATCTGTTAATGTGTTAGGAGTGGTGTGTGGTGTAGGTTGGATCTATTTTAAGGAATGGTAGTCCGACCATACATAGCCATAGGTGCAGTGAGTCTGATCACCCTGGTTGTGACCTGCTGTATTGGACACCTTTTCTTCTGGAAACATCCCAATCCCAAAGACACAGGTGTTGCACCTAAAAGCACTGACTGTGACCAAGGTCAGTGTGTATCTCTTGGGGACACTTATGTTTGAAGCACCTTGGGAGTGGGTTCTCTGTTGTATAGTAGGAGTCTTGGGAGTGTGGGCATTATATTTAGCAAATAAGACTCAGCTGTGTGGCTCACCCAAGACTGACCCTGTCCTTTCCCAAATCACACCTAATCCCATCCATCTTCCTGATATGGTAATTTCATAATTGCAATTGCTCCCTTTGGTGTGACTGTGAGTGTGAAACTGAGTGGGATATTGGGCTTGTAAGATAGAAAAGGAAAGAAAAGTTGACATTGACTCATTTTAGATTATCAGACATGAGTCTTCTATGGCTTTGGCTAATGTTTGCAAGTGGCATGTTGAGTAAAAAGACCCTGAACGATAGTCCCAAATGTTGTGAGAATGGCCAATTAACTCTTCTCACACTTGAAGAAGGCTCCGGGGACATTGAGGAAATAAATGCTGTTTGTGTTGTTATGTGGAATAGCAGGACTAGCCTTCATCCCCTGTGCAATACTGTTAATCAGACAATTAGTTATGAGATCAGTGAAAGAAATCAGGGTTGAAAAGGAATTAGTTGTGATAGAAGGATCCTTGGAAAATAGGTTCACCTCAGACCCAGGAAGGGAAAGTGAGGATCCAGACAGTGGGGTGTATGTATGGCTTACACCCTGGGGATTGGAGGACGTGCCTGAGGAAGATGATTTTTGAGAATCACTTTATGGATTTTTCATTCTTTCTTATTATTGCTATCTGCCTCTAGGATGAACTGGCAGCAGGAAACAGAAAGATGTGTGCCAGTCTAAAGTGTTAATCATGCCATATATTATGCCTATCCATATATGCGACTTCTGCTCAGCTATCTTCGCTTGCTGGGAAAAAGCTAATGCTCAAGTAGAAACTGTAAAAGTGAGACTCAATTGTTACCTAAAATGGAGTCTCAAAGGGGGGAATAAGGCAGGACATAAAACAAGACAGGACATAAAACAGGACATGAGTCTTAAATGCGTGTATTAGTTAGAAGAAGCAAAAAAGGAAGTGAAAAATGTCAAACCACAAGTTCATCTGTCGGTCACATATGAGTGTCAAGCTTGAGGCTCTGTTGCAAGCAACCACATATGTCTCGTTTCTATGTCTCGCTTTCGCTGGTAGCTAACCACAAACGAACTGCCGGAAACTTAAGAAACTTAGATGCTTTGGCAAGATACCTGTAACCTCGATCCATGAGAGGGGGATAAGATATTTAGCTACTTTAGCATAGCAACAAGGGGGGGCTAACGGGGCTGTCATTCAAGTAACCAATCAATGCTAACAAGTTACATTCCCGTGTTTTGCTGTTTCTGAAGAGTATATATGTACTTGTTGTTCCATGAGAAGGTGTTCAGAGGTTGTTATGATTTTTGCTCTGAACCTTTGCGCAAATAAACCAACTTCTTTTGATTCCGTGGTCTGAGTCCTGTGGTTTTCTGCAACAGGAGTGTAAAAATAGAACCCATCTGCTGCACACAATCCAGGGAAAAGGCCAAGCTGCTTAAAACTACTTGTGTTCCTGAACACTTTGAAGCAACCTTTTGAAACTGAGCCTAAAGCACAAACAGCCCTACTGGTTTGTACTTAGATGGGAGACCACTAAGCAATATCAATATTATAGGCTGACTCTTGGAAGAAGGTAATGGCAAAACACTTCCATATTCTTGCCAAGAAAGCTGTATGTATGTGTTCATGAAATTACTAGGAGTCTATATCATCCTGGAGGAAACTCTACTTGCTTTAACATTAGACAGAGATTGAGCAGGCCATATAGTCTTACTGATACAAAGAATTTCTAGATTCAATTAAGCCATTTTTAATGAGAAGGGCATCAGGCAGGGAAGAACTTAATCTTGGCCAGCCTCTGTCCATAGTCAGAAATGTTCCAATAAGGAGTCTGGGAGTACTGTATTGTGATAGAAAATCGATCCAGGTGAGCTGTGGCTTAGAAGTAATTACATTTATACTAATCTAGGTGCATTAAGTAAGTATCAATACATTATTATTTTAATACTCTTCAGTTATTCTACAGCCTCTGCATTCAACCTTTGGTTGAGCCATTTTGCAGAATGTGATTTTTTCCTCATATCTCCATAAATGAAACAGAGAGAAATTTGTACTATTAATTGAAACTCATTGTTCAAGTAAGGCACTTGCTGCCTTTCCCAGTGAGCCCAACTCTTATGAACCTTCTAAAATGATGACCTGGGGCAGCTCTAGCTGTCATTTTAAAAAAAATTAATACAGACTTTAATACAGTACTAAGGCAGGACATAAAACAAGACATAGGTCATAAAACAGGACATGAGTCTTAAATGCGTGTATTAGTTAGAAGAAGCAAAAAGGAAGTGGAAAATGTCAAACCACAAGTTCATCTGTCGGTCACATATGAGTGTCAAGCATGAAGCTCTGTTACAAGTAACCACATATGTCTCGCTTCTATGTCTCGCTCTCGCTGGTAGCTAACCACAAATGTGCTGCCGGAAACTTAGATGCTTTGGCAAGACACCTGTGACCTCGATCCATGAGAGGGGGACAAGATATTTAGCTACTTTAGCATAGCAACAGGGGGGCTAACGGGGCTGTAATTCAAGTAACCAATCAATGCTAACAAGTTACATTTCCGTGTTTTGCTGCTTCTAAAAGAGTATATATGTACTTGTTGTTCCATGAGAAGGTGTTCAGAGGTTGTTATGATTTTTGCTCTGAACCTTTGCGCAAATAAACCAACTTCTTTTGATTCCGTGGTCTGAGTCCTGTGATTTTCTGCAACAGTACTGAGAAGTAGCCCAGAGGTGGTACTATCAAAAGTGCCAGCATTCATTCAGAAGAATTGTAATCATGCCTGTAGTGATGTATCTACTGAGTTTCCCTCAGATTAATCCATTTTGATTGAAGTTGTAGGCCAAGTTATAAAGAAAGGCTGCTGCAAACAGTGGTATTTTAGGCTTTAGGTATAATAGAAATAGTGGGTGTGTCTTTAAATAGCTATATGTTTTAATGTTGCTTATATCAAAACATGAACAATTCCATGTGCAGGCCTTCCAATTCATTTTGGGCACCAAGTCTGTTCATATTTTCCTATAATTTCCTCTCATAAATTTATTCTTTTGTCAACTTCTCTGCGTTAGTGTTTCCTGTGCGATGCATTATTTGCTTTATTGCCCACAGGAGATGTGAAAACCTGTTAGTAGTGGGGGCTATGCAATGGAAGCTATGTTAGATCTACCTCTCCCATCAGGACCAGCAGGAGAGGCATGTTACAGGTCCCATTTATCAAAGAACGTCATCTAGTGAGACTCAGGAAGAAAACCTTTTCTATTAGGGCGCCCACCCTATGCAACATCATTGCCCTGGGTCTTAGTGGCCCTGAGTCTCCTAGCCTTTAGGAAGATCCTGAAGATATGGCTCTGCTGCCATGCCTGAAGGGCCAGCAATGGTGGGGAGTTGTTGTAATGGCTATGTTGAGCTAATGTAGGACGAATTCTACCACTGATCATAATTTTATTTTTTAAAATTTATTATGGATTATTTTTATATGTTTGTATATGGGTAGTCCTCGGTTAATGATGATAATTGGGATCAGAATTCCCATCGCTAAGTGATGCGGTTGTGAAGCGCAATGTCACATGAACACATTTGATTTGTCAGAGTGCCAGGCTTCTAAAAATCCCCTGGCATTTTTGGATTTGGCCTGGTCTAGGATTGTCACATTTTCCCAATTGAAACTATGGTTAAATCTGTCTATATGTTGTGTAATTAAAGAATTTTCGTCATGCCTTTTGACTGCCAGTTGGTGTTCATGGATGCGTTCTGCCAGTTTTCTGCCCGTTTGTCCTACACAGTGGTTGTTGCAGTTCTTACATTGTATGTTGTAGATGACTCCTGTTTTTTCTTCTGGGGTTGCTGGGTCTTTTGGTTTGCTTAGGATGTTTTGAAGGGCTTTAGTTGGCTTGTGTGCTATGCTGATTCCATATGGTTGTAGTAGTCTATTTGCGGTTTCTGAGATATTCTTGATGTATGGCACTGTAATTTTTTTAGGGTTTCTGTTGGTTGTGCTGTATTGGGTTGAGTGGTCAAGGACTTTTTGATGAAGTTGCATGGGTATCCATTTTGTTGGAATGTGTTGTATAGATGCTCCATTTCCTTTTTCTGCTGTTCTGGGTTGCTGCAGTGTGTTTGGGCTCGTTTAAATGAAGTCCTTACACAGCTTTTCTTGTGGGAGGTTGGGTTGTTGTAGTGGAGCACCTGGTTAGTATGGGTGGTTTTTCTGTAGACTTGCATTTCTAGTTTGCCATTGTGGTCTCTGCTGATCAGGATATCCAGGAAGGATAGCGAGTTGTTGTTTTCTTCTTCTCTAGTAAACTGGATTCCTTTAAAAATGTTATTGATGGTTCTGTGGGTGTTCTCTAATTGGTCCTTTTTTATTTTGGTGAAGGTGTCATCTACATATCTGATCCATATTTTCAGTTATATTTGTGGAAGTGCTATGGCTTCTAGACATTGCATGACAACCTCCGCTTATAAGTCCTGAAAGCGGTGATCCCATAGGTGTCCCTTTAATTTGTTGGTAAATTTGGCCATCAAATTGGAAGTATGTAGTTAAGCAGAGGTTTATGAGATCCATGATCCTGGGTGTTTTGATCTCCATGTATTCAATTAAGTCAGGTGTACTGTGAAGTCATGGATTCTTTGGCTAATTCTGGATCTATACATGTGAACAGGGCTGTGACATCAAATGAGACCATGATTTCATCCTCATCTATAGTCACATCCCTGATTGTTTGAAGACACTGTAGTGGAGAGTTAATGGAGTGTTGACTTCCTCTTGTGAGATGCACAAGCTTTTTTGTTAGTTCTTTTGCAATGTTGTATGTAGGGGTCCCTGGTAGAGATACAATTGGACGGAGGGGTATGCCAGGTTTGTGTATTTTGGCGCGTCCGTAGAACCGTGGGAGGATAGGTCCGCTGCTTCTCATCTGCCACTGTTCTTCTTTGGTAATTTGGCCTTTCTTAGTGAGGTCACTGAGGGTTCTCTTGATCTGGTTGTCTAGTTTTTGTATACTATTGGTGTTCACAGGGATGTAGGTTTCTTTGTCCTCCAGTATTTCTTTTGCTTTTTGTTGGTATTGTGCTGTCCATAATCACTGTGGTTCGGCCTTTGTCTGCAGTTAGGATGATGATGGTCTGGTCCTTTTTTAGGTTTCTGAGGGCTGTTCTGGCTTCTGTATGTATGAATGTAACTTTGAACTTTGAGTTGTTGTTAAATGAGGACAACCTGTATTGGTTTCTTACTTGGTTTTATTAGACTGTTTTTACCTGTTATGAGCTGCCCAAAGTCACTTAGATGAGATGGGTGGCCATAAAAATCGAATGAATGAATGAATGAATGAATGAATGAATGAATGAATGAATGAATGAATGAATGAATGAATGAATGAATGAATGAATGAATGAATGAAGCAGAAAAGTCTGAAGAATTCAATCCTTCTATCAAATGAAGCATCAGTGAGCCATCACCACAAGCTCCACACCTTTTGTACATACATGCAGTGTCATGGAGCTCCACCATGGTGGTACAATGTTGCTTTCATCACTTGTTCCCAGTTGCCCCTCCCTTCCCTCCTGTGGATGCTTTCTGATCTGATTGTGGCAGGAAAAACAAGGGAAATTTTATCCTGTGAATGCGTCCCTTACTTCAAGTACAGAAAAATAACTATTATACTGCAGGACCTAACACAATCTTCCTCAAAATGGCACTTTCCTTATGTTTGGATGACAAATCTCATCCCCCTCAGCAAAGATCTGCCTGTGGATGATTGATCTTTTTGTGGTCTTGTATATCCAGAAGGTGTTTGGTTGGGAAAACTCTGTATGTATTATGAATTATAGGATTTTGGCAAAAATGTATACTTGAACCAAACAGGATTGGACATTCCTGCCTTTTGCTCCCTATGCATTTTATCCTTTCTGTTGATTTCTCGATGCACCATATTATGAAGATGGGGTTTCTCTTTCCAACTTTCCTAGCAATTTACATCTCCTTATCTCACTGCTTAGACATCCAGGGTCAGAACTAGGGAGCAAGGGAAGGTAAGAAGGGACAATCAGCAAGACACATGCTGGCAACTGTATCCTTGTTTCCATGGTCATGACAATTTGTGATCTCTAGCAACAGTTTCCACGGTTGCCCCATGAATAGAAGTGGGTCCCAAAATGAATACAGGTAGTCCTCGACTTACAACCACAATTAAGCCCAAATTTTCTCTTGCTAAGCTAGACATTTGTTAAGTGAATTTTGCCCCATTTTATGACCTTTTTTGTCACAGTTGTTAAATGAATCACTGCAGCTGTTAAGTTAGTAACCCAGTTGTTAAGTGAATCTGGCTTACCCATTGACCCATTGCTTGTCAGAAGGTCGCAAAATGTGATCACATGAACCTGGGACACTGCAACCATCATAAATATGAACCAGTTGCCAAGCATCTGAATTTTGATCATGTGACCATGTGGAGCTGCAACGGTCGTGTGAAAAATAGTCATAAGTCACTTTTTTCAGTGCCATTGTAACTTCGAACAGTCACTAAATGAACTGTTGTAAGTCGAGGACTACCTGTATTGGCACGGCATAGGTTTAAAGAGACACTATTTTTTTCTGGATGGGTAGAGAGAATATAACATGTGGGTCTGTTTTCTCCAAAGTGATACTGACCAAAAAACTTGGCATTTCTTTGTTGTAACAATGTGGTGGATATGTATATATATTTACAAACACACACATTGCTATATCCTAGAGTAGGCAGGAATGAATGAATGAATGCACTGTGAAGTGTATTTAGAACAGAGTTAAAGAACAGAGAAATTAATTGGGTTAAATGAAAGAGAACAGAGATTATTTTACACAGCTATTAATAAATTACAGAAGCCACAAATCTTCCATTTGTACAATGGCTGATTGATTCTGCACTCTCTGAAACCAACCTGTATGTTCTTAGTTTTTAATGCTGAGGAAAATGACAATCCTTAGTTATTAGGTTTATATGGCATGTTTGATAAATAGTGGCGGTATACTGTATACCATTCTGGGGGTGGGGGATGGCCATCATGTGATATCTACCAGATGGACCCTCTTCAACGTTGGGCCTCCTAACTGTGGTGGCCAGTAACAGCTCTTAAAACTCAATCATATTTATGAAGATAACCTAATGTGGTGAGATCTTATCTGCTGGATAAGAGCCGTGGTGGTGCATGGTTAGAATGCAGTATTGCAGGCCGACACTGCTCACTGCCAGTTCGATCCTGTGCAGCTCAAGGTTGACTCAGCCTTCCATCCTTCTGAGGTCAGTAAAATGAGGACCCAGATTGTTGGGGGAAATATACTGACTCTGTAAACCGCTTAGAGAGTGCTGTAAAGCACTATGAAGTGGTATATAAATCTAAGTGCTATCGCTATTGCTATAATTAGGGTCCTGATAGCCGCCCAAGATTTCTGTCCAACCATTGTTTCTTGTCTTGCATTCTGGTGCTTTGGAAGACAAGAAGCAATGGATGAAAACTAATCAAGGAGAGACGCAACCTAGAACTAAGCAGAAATTTCCTGACAGTGAGAAAAAATAACCAGTGGAATGGCTTGCCTTCAGAAGTCGTGGGTGCTCCATAACTGAAGGTTTTTAAGAACAGATTGGACAGCCATTTGTCTGAAATGGTATAGGGTCTCCTGCTTGAGCAGGGGGTTGGACTAGAAGACCTCCTCCAAAGTCCCTTCCAACTCCGTTGTTCTGTTATTCTGTTATTTAATTCAGTTCAGAGATTATAATCCTTATAAATATGCAGCAGTTATGATTGGAGAAAACAAACCTTTGCACACAGATTGCATTCAATTCATTTTAAAAATTATAATCCTTAAAAGAGGACTCTAAACTATGATTTATCAGGATTGTAAAAATGTGCTCTAAACTGGCAATAAGACACCGCAGATTCTAATTCTCTGCAATTATTACTCTACTTTCTTCTGTGCATTACAAACTACAAAGACTACAAAATTTTTAAAGGAAAGAACCTCATCACTATTATTACAAACTAGTAATTTTCTACAAAGCTGATATTTCATTTTTTTATTTCACCCGAGATTCCATTTTTTTCTTTTCAGCTGAGATTTTTTTCATCTTTTTATTCATCTGTCATTCTTTTATACATCTGTGGATTACAAATTATATCTACAGGACAACCTCACTTCCATTTAAGTTCTACTTCAACATTAGCCACAGGAGAGACCAAAAGGCTAACTTTGAAGAATAGAAATTTTTAGTTTAAAATTTTTGAAAAAAATATTTTACATTTTTTGGAATTTTTGAAAATTAATTTTCAGATGACATTTTAGAATTTTGAAAATTTTTGAAAACAAATCTTTTGAATTTAAAAAAATAATTTTTAAATTTTTAAATGATCTTTTAGACTTTTTTAAAATTTTGGAACATTCTACATTTTATGAAGATTTTTTTAAAGTAAACTTTACTTAAGTAAAGGGTCTAGAGGCAACTCTAGCCAATCTGAGACTCAACCTACAAAACGAGAAACTCCAACCAAAGGAAGAAGACTGTATCCAAACTGAACATAGTAAGGAACAAACAACTACCAGAAGAAATGAACCTGTACATGAACCTTTAGAGATAGACCGATGACATGTCACTCATAGAAGAAAACAACAATCAAGAACAATGTCCCTGGTGTCTAATGCAGCCCAGTACAGTACAGTCCTGCTGGAGCTGATCAATCAAATTCATATCCTTCCCCTGGAAGAAAGAATGCGGACACTTGAAGAAAGGACATCATCAAGTGCTGCTTAACTCATTCTTTGCATCAGTCTTCATGCAAAAAAAACCCTATAGCCCAACCTACCAAAAACATAACCATAAAAGACTAGAAATAAAAATTAAAATAAGCAAGAAAATGGTAAGAGAACACGTCTGATCTTGACAAATATAAATCACCGGGACCTGACAGATTACATCCCAGAGTTCTGAAGAAGCTGGCAGATGTTATCTCAGAACCATTGTACCATATCTTTAAAAAATCCTGGAGCACCAGAGAAATGCCAGAGGACTGGAAAAGAGCTGATGTGGTTCCCATCTTCAAAAAAAAAAAAAGGGGGGGGGGGAACAGACCCAAGAAACTACAGACCAATCAGCCTAACATCAATACCTGGGAAGATACTGAAAAATATAATCAAAAAACAGGTCTGCAATCATTTAGAGACAAAGTTATAACTAGAAGCCAGCACATGTTTGTTAAAAACAGATCATGCCAAATCAATCTTATTTCATTCTTTGACAAAGTGGCTAAATTAGTAGACCAGCAAAATGCTGTGGACATAAAATATTTAGATTTCAGTAAGGCATTTGACAAAGTAGACCAAAACCTACTTGTGGGATAGACAGCATCACCACCAGATGGATTTGTAACTGGCTGACAAATTGCACTCAAGATGTAGTCCTTAATGGAACTACATCTACATGGAGGGAAGTAAGCACTAGGGTACCACAAGGTTCCGTCTTAGGCCCAGTACTCTTCAATATCTTCATAAATTACTTAGATGAGGGAACAGAAGGGGAACTCATCAAATTTGCAGATGACACTAAGCTGGCAGGAATAGCCAACACCCGAGAAGACAAGCTCAGAATCCAAAAAGATCTTGACAGACTTGAACAATGGGCCCTATCCAATAACATGAAATTTAATGTGGAGAAAAGCAAGGTTTTACACCTGGGCAGGAAAACCAAAGGTACAAATACAGATTAGGAGAAACCTGGCTCAAAAACAGTAACTGTCAGAGGGACCTTGGAGTCCTAGTGGACCATCACTTAAATATGAGCCAGCAGTGTGCAGCAGCAACCAAAAAAGCTAATACAGTCCTTGGTTGTATAAACAGAGGCATAGAATCAAAATCATGTGAAGTATTAGTACCGCTTTATAAAACTTTAGTAAGATCACACCTAGAATACAGCATCCAGTTTTGGTCACCACGTTACAAAAAAGATGTTGAGACTTTGGAAAAAGTGCAAAGAACAGCAACTAGGATGATTAAAGGCCAGGAGACTAAAACATATGAAGAACGGTTGCAGGAACTGGGTATGGCTAGTCTAGAGAAAAGAAGGACTAGGGGTGACATGATAGCAGTATTCCAGTATTTGAGGGGCTGCCACAAAGAAGAAGGGGTCAACTTATTTTCCAAATCACCACAAGGGAAGACAAGAAAAAATGGATGGAAACTAATCAAGGAGAGAAGCAACCTGGAATTAAGGAGAAACTTCCTAACAGTGAGAACAATTAACCAGTGGAAAAGCTTGCCTTCAGAAGATGTGGGTGCGGCTTCCGGTTCCTGTTTGCAGCGCAGGCGGTCATACGAAGAGTTTTCTCTCTTTGCCGGCCGGTTTCCCCCCGCCGGTAGACCCTGTACAGGGTCGAAAGTCGCCCTGGAGGGGCGACTACCGCTGAGGAGGACACTCATTGACTGCGGAGGGAGCGGCAGCACCCTCCACGGTCCGCGACAGCTCCTTTGGGCCGACAGGGAAAAGATCGGCCATTAACATGGCCGATCATCTAGCTGCTCCAGCCGAAAGTCACAAGAACAGCTAAGCGAAAAGAACCACAGTGGATGATCTGGGTGAGACCTTTCCTTCCCTCTTTGTACCCTAACTACCTTCCTGTGAAAAGCTTCTGGAATTATTTCCCTACTTTAAGAGAGCGGCATTCGGATACTTGGGAAAACGAGCTCTGAGAAAAATAATTAATTTTTACTGACTATTTGAGTTGCTGGATTTCGGGGATCCTGAAAAAATCTTTCCTGTGAAGATGGATTTTCTTTCTTTCTGCCTGCTTGTTTTTAGCTTAAGCGGAAGCTTTTAGGGAGGGGGGTGGAGTATTTTTCTTCCTCCCCCCCTTCTGTACATAAGCGTGGTTTAAGCTATTTTATTTGAACTTACTTCTTTAAAGATATTTTTCTACTTTTAAAAAACCCATTTTAACTGTATTGTTTATTTTAAAACCTTTTTTTCCTGCATTTTGGGCTGTCTTTTGCGGTTTAAAGCCTCGGTAACAAAGTATCCATTTTAAGCTGAGAACTTTCACTTCCCTATCTCCGGTGTGTATTCAGCTTAACAACTTGGCGCTACGCCCAGACACTTGGCTCTACGCCCAGACATTCTTATCTGATTTTGAAACCAGCTGAAAGAAGGTTTTTTTTCTGTTGTCCTTTTCTGTCTCCCATTATTTTAACTTGACTTTACAGTACAAATTATATATTTCAGATATATGGACCTTCTTTTTTTTTCTGGATTATAAACATAAGAATTGACTTTCAAGGCACTTTTTTTATTATTATTCTGGATTATAAATTGGATATTTTTTTATAATATTGATTTTTTTCCCCCTGCTTTTTCCTCCTTGTCTTGCTTGGCCTTTTTACTCTTTCTTATTTCTGTTTGGATATTGTATTTTATATTATCCCTATTATAGAATTTTTATTGTTGTAGTTACCTTCCAAACTGAATCTTCATCAAAAAACTAAGATTATTCTATTATTGAAATGGAATTTTATCCACAGCTTGGCTATGGACTTATACTAGAGAAAATTTTGGAACTTAAAGAACAATTTACAATGAACATTAAAGATGATGCTCCAGAATTAAAAAATGAACATCAAACTCTGACTGATCAATTTATAGACCAAGGAATAACAAAGGAAGAACAGGTCAACCCCAAAGAGGCCGGCATGCAACTACATGTACAGCTTAAAGAGATGGAGGAAATATATCTACAATCTATTGGTAAACGGATGCTGGGAAGAATTCACGAATTTACTGAACAAGTGAATGCTAGAATAGATGCTTTTATTACAAAACTTCAAATGGACTTCCAGACTCCAACTGACTACCCTACAATTCAAACAACAATAGAAGAGGAACAAATCAACACAGAGGAAGATATCATATCTCATATACAAGTTATGGAGAATCCCAATGACCAAAGGCGGATTTCAATTAAAACATTTACAACATAAAAAGCAACAGGAATTGATTTGCAAATACGAGGCATCGAGAACTGTGATAACATGGATAATCAACGAATAACTACCACACTGAACAAGACTGACTATATAATGCAGACAATATTGGAAAAAAGAGAAGAGAAATATGATCAGACTGAATTGTTGAGAAATATGTATAATCAAATATTAAGATTTGAGGATTTAGAGGCTCTTTTATGGCAACCTGCTTGGCACAAAAAGAAAGCTAGAATTAGGTTTAAAAATGAGAGTTAAAACTTTATCTGACGGGTTAAAAAGGCTTTTAGAGATTTTGACTGAGTTAAGACTGCTGAGATGAAAATTATTGATTTGACTATGGTTGGGAAATGTAATATGAAAAAGGTGGTAAACAAAAAGTTAATAGAAGAAGAAATAGAATACCTGAAATGAAATAAGAAGGTGTTTGTGGAATAATATAGAAAGCTAGAATTAGTTTTAAAAATGAGAGTTAAAACTTTATCTGATGGGTTAAAAAGGCTTTTAGAGATTTTGACTGAGTTAAGACTGCTGAGATGAAAATTATTGATTTGACTATGGTTGGGAAATGTAATATGAAAAAGGTGGTAAACAAAAAGTTAATTAGGTACAATGACTTTGATAGGATTTAAACTTTATGTAATGAGTTAAAAAGGGTTTTTAAAGATATGGATTGATTTATAAAATATATATTTGAAATAGAGTAGAATAAGAAATAGAATTTAATTGGGAAGTATAAATAAAATGGTTGGAATAATATGTACATTTTAGAAACAATTTATATTTTACGAAATAAGGGAAATTGGATACCCGAAGTGTAAACTATGTGTTTATTTAAAGCTAAATTGGAACATGGTGATTGTAGTTAGTTAAGCTTGAAAACAGGATTTGACTTGATAGAGGTGAAATATTATTGATGTTCTTTTTCTGATTGATTAAATTCTATTTAGAAGTGTAGTAATTCGATTATGTTATATCAATTGAGGGAAATAGAGGGAACTTTTAAAGAATTAACTTGAACTATATATGTATGATTATGTTTCTCCCTTTCTTATATGGATGATTGATTACCCTATCTCCACAATGATTCTTAAGCACTCTGATGTAAAACCAAAAAAACCCCAATAAAACTTGTTATATATATATAAAAAAAGAAGAAGTTGTGGGTGCGTCATCACTGGAGGTCCCTTCCAGCTCTATTCTGATTGACAATGACCCTGAAAACAATTTCAAGAGACTATGAGCAGCTTGACAAGAAAGTCAAAGAGTTAGCAGCATAAGTGGGGTTTTCATCTGTACTTCCAACAAAAGGTTAATATACAATGAGGAAACAAAGGATTTTAGAACTAAACCACTGGTTTAAAGGATGGTACTGTCAAGAGAACTTCTGATTCCTAGACCACGGTTTGCACTGACTACATGAAGGGTTTCTGGCAGGGGATGGGCTGCACCTCACAAGAGCCGAGAAGAATGTATTTGGAAAATGACTGGCTCAGCTTATCCAAAGGGCTTTAAACTAAAACTGAGGGGGGAGGGTGACCAATCTTAAGCAATAGCAATAGCACTTAGATTTATATACCACTTCATAGTGCTTTACAGCACTCTCTAAGCAGTTTACAAAGTCAGTGTCATGGTTCCGATAGATAGAACCAAATAAATCAGAACTCCGAGGCTAGAAGCTTCCTCAAAGAACATGTTTATTGGATACAAAATATCGGCACAGTCAAAAGTGAAACCAAGTCTGAAATTCCCTCCAAAGAGTTACACTATTACAAAGACAAACTTCCCACCCCAATGCTATGAAATCATTTATGTTCCCCATTAGAATAGTTTGGCAGGCTTTCTAACAATACGCCCAACCCTCTAACATAACCGATAGAATAACCTTGGTTCCCACGGGACACAGAATTGTTTAGACTAGCAAAGATACTCCACACCCCCTCCCATTCAAGTGGCAACCTACAACGAGCAAGATGGCTGCAGCCAGGTTCATTGTAGAGTTGACAGTCGGACCCCCCTAAGGAGAAAGCAATTCGTGTAGAGGAGACAAAACTAGAAGTTAGGAATCCACTCTGGGTTTCTGAGGATGCTTGTCATAAAACTTTTGTATTAACCGGTCCGCCTTTACATCTGTACTTTTCACCCAGGTAGCTTCTGACAAGGGGTAACCTTTCCACTGCACTAAATACAGTAATTTTCCTTTATACAATCTAGAGTCAAGAATGTGTTTTATCGCATAGTGAGTTTCTCCCTCTAATAGAATGGGACCAGGCGCCTTCTTGGGGATTGGTCTCAAAGATGACTCTGTGACTGGCTTTAACAAACTACAGTGGAAAATGGGGTGAACTTTCCCTAAAAGCCGTGGGAGCTTTAATTCAAATGTGACAGAATTTATGATTCTAACTATAGGGAAAGGACAAAGAAACTTGGGTCTCAATTTTTTGCTTGGTAATTTTAGTCTTAAGTATTTCATAGAGAGATAAACTTTCTCCCCCACATGAAATGGCCTCTGGGGAGATCGCTTCTTATCGGCTTGTTCTTTATAAGTCTTAGCGGCTTGGGCTAAAGCTTTTTTTACGTTTGCGCAAACATTCTGCAAAGAGGTCACCCACTGATCTAGGGTCTGCGAAGTGGGAGGCTCCTGGGGGTATTCGGGCATAGGAACAAACTCCCAGACAGTGGCTATCTTGAATGGAGTAAGTCCAGTGCTACTGTATAGTGTATTGTTGTATGCCACCTCTGCGAAAGGTAGGAGGTCCGCCCAATTAGTCTGTTGGTACTTAACATAGCATCAGAGGTATTGTTCTACTATTGCGTTCGAACGTTCTGCCGAGCCATTCGTACTCTGATGAAAAGCAGATGAAAATCCCGGGGTAGATCCAATCAGTTTCACAAACTCCCTCCAGAACATCGCGGTAAATTGAAACACACACACACCCCGTCCGATATAATTCTTTTCAGGGCTCCATGGAGTCGATAGATGTGTTTAAGAAACAACCTGGCTAGTTTTGGGGCAGATGGAAGTCCCGAACAAGTGATGAAATGAGCTTGCTTTGAAAAAAGGTCAATAGCAGTCCAGATTACTGTGTTTTCCCCACTCTCAGGCAATTCCCCAATAAAATCCATGGCTATCTCCTCCCAGGGTTGGGAAGGATCTGCCACCTGCTGTAACTGACCAGGAGGTTTACCAGGGCATTTTTTCATAGCTGCACAGGTGGCACAGCTTTTTACATAACTTTCAATGTCTTTTTTCATTCCTGGCCACCAAAACTGCCACGGCACCAAATGCAAAGTTTTTAGAAAGCCAAACTGACTGGCTTGCTTTGCATCATGACTACGTTGAAGGGCTTGAATTGTGAGGAAAATCAGAAGATACAGCTTAGATCCCTTCCAGGCTAGCCCATCTCGATAGGTTAACAGTGATCTATTGTCCCTAAACCAGGAGTCCATTTTTAGTTCCTCTTTGAGATTTTGCATTAAACGACTATCTGGCTCATTGGATTGCGCCTCTGTTTGACCTCTCGTGGCTACTTGAGAGGCTGACTGTGGTAGAGGAATGATGGAATTAATAACTTCCTCCCAGCGACTTTAATATTGGGGCATTTTCGATAAGGCATCTGCCAGAAAGTTTTTTCCCCCAGTGAGGTATTTTAGCGTGAAATTAAAACAACTGAAATACTGTGCCCACCGAACTTGCTTGGGGGATACCTTTTGAGGGGTCTTTAGTGCCTCTAAGTTCTTATGATCAGTCCATACTTCGAAAGGCACTTTGCTCCCTTCCAGGAAATGGCGCCAGGTTAGCAACGCCCATCTCACCGCAAAAGCC
Organism: Azemiops feae; assembly: GCA_023970755.1. Lineage (NCBI taxonomy): Eukaryota > Metazoa > Chordata > Lepidosauria > Squamata > Viperidae > Azemiops > Azemiops feae. Next base: position 4,215 of record JALGBA010003355.1, on the reverse strand, counting down.
TCCTTCTCCCAAACAGCTCACCACCTCTCCGTGTCTGTAAGTTTTCTTGAGGTATAGGTGCAAGGTTGTAGGTCCCCCCTATGGTTTCTTTGTAGGAGGACAGCGCCCACTGCGACATCACTTGCATCGGCTTGGATGATGAATTGTTCCTCAGGATCAGGGTGTTTAAGAATTGGTTCTGCTGCGAACAGACTTTTTAATTGCTCAAATGCTGCTTGGCATTCCAAGGTCCAGTGTAAAGGTTGACAAGGTCGGGGCTTTCCCCCCCCTTTCCAGTTTTCAATAGCTCAGTAATTGGCATAGCTATTTTCATGAAAGAGGGTTGTGAACCCCAAAAAACTCTGAAGCTGCTTACGGGTCTATGGAGGCTGCCATTCTAACACTGCTTTGACTTTGGCAGGGTCCATTTCCACTCCCTCGCTAGAGATTCAGTATCCCAGGTAGTGGAGGCGCGTTTGATGAAATTCGCATTTAGAAAGCTTAGCACAGAGTCTAGCTTTTAGCAGCTTCCTGAGCACTTTGCGGACTAACTTGATGTGCTTCCTCCATGGTCTCAGTGTAGATGAGGATATTGTCAAGGTAAACTAAAACTCCCTTGTATAGGTGATCATGTAGCACCTGGTTAATCAACTGCATAAACATGACAGGAACCCCTTGGAGGCCAAAAGGCATCACTTTGAACTGGAAAATTCCCAAGGAGCAATTGAAGGCTGTCTTCCATTCGTCCCCCTCTGTCAGTGTCCTTACCAACCCCTGGTTCCCACAGAAGACAAGTGGTAGACGTCAAGGTGGCTGGCAAAAAGCGGAACAGTCTGACCAGCATTTAATCACAGCAAAACAGAAAAACAAAGTTAGCGCTGGGAGTGATTTCCTCCCAGCGCCTTACATACAGTCCTTCCCCACCAGCGCCTCCCACCACCCGCCTAGCCAGCATCCGGTGGCTAGAGTTAAAACCAGTGACTCGGGCCTCTGGCTCTGTTCTCTGTTCCGCGGTTTAGTCCGCATCGCCGGGTGCCGCTCCTGCGCTGATCAGCTGCTGGTCGGACAGACGCACGGCTGCTCAGCTGTTCAGCGGCTCCTTTTCAGGTAGGACTGCCCCTGGTGCTTTCCCGGGCATCATCCTTGCCGCTGGCCTCCATCGGCCTTTTCCCCACTGGGACATCACTTGTGGACCTTCCGCAACAACCGGGGGGCTTGGACGTCCGCTTCCCCCACCCAGGATGCCTCCATAACAGGGTATCCCTTCCACCGTACCAGGTATTGCAGCTGGCCCCATTGGATACGGGAGTCCAATACCTCTTGTATCTCGTAATGGTCCCCTGTGACAAGACCCGGTACCTTTTCCACGGCTCTATCGGGGGTCCCCACCACCGGTTTCAGTAGGCTACAATGAAATACCGGGTGTATCTTCCCCAGAAGCCGGGGTAGCTGTAGCCGTACGACTACTGGATTGATTACCTGCGTGATTCGAAACGGCCCTATAAATTTCGGCCCTAGCTTTTTGCAGGGCAACCGCAGACGTAGGTACTTAGTCGACAAGTATAGCATATCCCCGACGCAGAAAGGCTTTTGGGGCTTCCTTTTCTTGTCTGCCTCCGCCTTTGAGGCCTCCTCTGCTTTTAGTAAAGCCTTCTTAACATTCCCCCAAACCCCCCCTATGTGAGCTACCCATTCATGGGGTTGACAGGAGGAGGGGTTCCCCTGGGAACACTCTGGGATTGGGACAAAGTCCAGGCCATGTACCACCCGAAAGGGGGCGAAGCCGGTGCTGCTGTGAACCACGTTGTTATATGCTACTTCTGCGAACGGTAAGAGGTCAACCAGTCCGTCTGTTGATACGAGACGTAGCACCACAGATACCGTTCCACCATGGCGTTGGCTCATTCAGCCGCCCCGTTGGTACTGGGATGAAATGCCGAGCTGAGTCCTTGGGACGACCCGATGGAACGGACCTGCGTGATGAATAGTTTGGCCAGCTTACGAGCGGATGGCAGTCCCTTACATGGAACAAAATGGGCCTGCATAGAAAAGAGGTCAATGACTGTCCAGATCACTGTATAGCCATGGCTCTCCGGCAACTCCACGATGAAGTCCATGGCTATATCCTCCCAGGATAGTTGGGTCCGCTACTGTTTGCAGCAGCCCTGGCGGCCTCCCCGTATGGGGCTTTGGGGTGGCACACACAGGGCAGCCCCGTACGTAGGCCTCTATGTCCGACTTCATCCGTGGCCACCAGAACTGGCGTCTCACCAAGTGCAGGGTTTTAAGGAACCCAAAGTGACCCGCCTGTTTCATGTCATGGCACCTCTGTAGTACCCTCGGTCTTACTGCCTGCGGGACATATAGCTTGTCACCCTTCCAAGCCAGCCCCTCCCTCTTAGTCAGCAGGCCTTGATGTCTCAGCAACCAAGGATCATCTTGGTTCGCTTTCTGCAGCTCTTGGACCAGGTCGGTTGCCAGTTTGCGTGTAACCACCTGCGCTGCCGACTGCCTGAAAGGAGGCATAATGGCTTGTACCACCTCCCCCCGCTTGCTATTATATTGGGGCATATGTGACAGGGTGTCCGCTAGGAAGTTCTTACCCCCTGGTACATACTTCAACTGAAAGCGGAATCATTGGAAGTATTGCGCCCATCGTACATGTTTCGGGGACAGGCGCCGTGGTGTCTGCAAAGCCTCAAGGTTTTTATGGTCCGTCCAAACCTCGAATGGCTCTTTAGCTCCCTCCAAGAAGTGTCGCCAGGTTGACAATGCCCACTCTACCGCGAACGCCTCTTTCTCCCATATTGCCCACGCCCGTTCTGTGTCTGTCAGCTTACGGGAGGTGTAAGCACAGGGCTGTAGTGTCCCTTGCCCGTTCTTCTGGAGCAAAACCGCAAAACCGCCCCTACTGCGACATCACTGGCATCAGCTTGTACTACAAATGGTAGGTCAGGGTTAGGATGTAGTAAGACCGGCTCCCTTGCGAAGAGGGCCTTTAGGTCCTCAAAGGCCTTCTGACAGACCAGAGTCCACACCAGTGGTTGACCAGGGCATGGCTTACCCACTGTATGTTTCATGCGGAGCAGGTCCGTTAGGGGTAGGGCCACCGTAGCAAACGAGGGGATAAACTGCCGGTAGAAATTTGCGAATCCCAGGAAGCTCTGCAGTTGCTGGCGTGTCCGTGGTGCCTGCCACTCCAGCATGGCGCTGACCTTAGCAGGGTCCATCTCCACCCCTTCCCCCGATATCCGGTACCCTAGATAGTCCAACTGGGTTTGGTGGAACTCGCACTTGGACAGTTTCACATAGAGGTGTGCCCTCAACAGTTTTTCTAGCACCTGTCTTACCAGTCGGACGTGTTCCGTCATGTTGGAGGTATAGATCAATATATCGTCCAAGTACATGAGAACCCCACGGTATAGGTGCTCATGCAACACCTCATTGATGAGCTGCATGAACACCGCAGGGGCTCCCTGCAAGCCGAATGGCATCACCCGGAACTGGTAACTCCCTAGTGGGCAGTTGAACACTGTCTTCCACTCGTCCCCCCGTTTGACCCGGACCCTGTAATACGCTTCCCGGAGGTCCAGTTTCGTGAACACCCTACCCTTCGCCAAATGGGCCAATAGATCCTTCATTAGCGGTAGGGGGTACATATTCTCAACACAAACCCCATTGATGCCACGGAAGTCCACACACAGGCACAGGGATCCGTCCTTTTTCTCCTTGAAGAGCACCGGGGCTGCAATCTGTGATCGTGCCGGCTGGATGAAACCAATGTACTGACGCAGCTCCTCCATCTCTTTGGGCGTCATCGCATACATCCGGGGTTTTGGCAGTTTGGTGCCCGGCAAGATGTCAATGGCACAGTCAGTCGGCCGATGAGGAGGTAGTACATCACACTCATGCTCGCTGAACACCTTGGCGAGGTCGGCGTACACCGCCAGGAAGGGGGCTTCCCCCCTCGCACTTCCTTGCCCCACCGCCGCCTCCCTGCTTCTCTCTCCGCCCTTTTTTGCTTGCTCGTGGGCAGGCGGTCGAGGGCCAACACCAATCCATAACTTTCGGTATCCCCCTTCCCACCAGATCGTAGGGCCCCACTTGTCCAGCCACGCTAGTCCCAAGATCACGGCCTCTGTCATGGAGGGGACCACTATGAACCGTAGTACCTCCCAATGGGCCCCCATCTCCAGTCGAACTGGCTCCATTATGAGGGTAGCCAGAGCCCCCCCC